>AWOL01S0006536.1:300407-455166 GCA_000715115.1 Nicotiana otophora | reverse complement strand
GATGCTTGTTGAACATATATCGTTCAACCCAATCTTATTCGGAATAGCCAATTTCATAATGAATCACTCGGGACTTACATAATTTACATGAATATCGTGGGATTCAATTCTAAGAGAAGAGTTTAGCCAACATACCTCACTTGAGTTTCCTTACACTTTAAAACGTTCTGGAATTCTTAGCAACTTCAATCTATTTTAGAAATATAACAACTTCAATCAAAATTTGGAAGATGATCATGGTTCTAGCTCACTTGAGCATTTTATCAAACACTAGGTGTGCATAAGGTTTCAATGTCCTTTTTATGAAGGATTCTATCATCCCACAACCCAATCTTTACCATTTTTAGCTCAACAACCTCCTACACCCTTTGATATCGCATGCATGTAAACTAATCAACTCTCATGCCCAAATATTATCTTGCTAATTACCCATTTTCAGATGATTTCGAAATTAGGGTTTAGGGTATAGAATCTTACCTCTAGGATGAAGACCTAGTGAGCTTCCCTTCTTAATCTTCCAAAACTTGAGCAAGCATTGAAGAAAAATTATTGAAGAACACGTTCTGACTCTAGGGCACTCTCTCTCACTCTAAAATATATGATTATTTCTCAAAAATGGCCCAAAGAGTGTATTTAACGAAATAGGGTTGGTTTTTAAAAAAATCAAAAATGGAGCTCCGGAACAAGTTCTGCGGTTGCATATGCGACGGCATAATGGTTATGCGGACCGCATATCGGTCACATAATTTGTTACAAAATAGCCAAAAGAACTGCCTGTGTATGCGGTCACTATGCAGTCCGCATAACTGTTATGCGGTCGCATAATGCACCGCATAACAGTTATGCGGTCGCATAGTCGACCGCATAGCTGCTTCCAGAATAGCCCTCACCTGCTCACTTCTGCGGCCATTATGCAGCTTACAGAGTGAATATGGGGTCGCATAATTGACCGCATAAATGCACATTTCCGACAAAAAATTTCCTTTACATTCCCGTGCATCGTTCAACCCAAAAGGTTCAAGCCTAGTCCGACACCATGAACCATTATTTCCTTTTCAAAGTTTACCGGGCTTTACACTTAAGTACTTTGAAATTTTTCGGGGTGTTATAGTCGGCTTGCCTATCAAGCTGATGTTAGCCCCCATCACGGCCCCGTGGTTGGGATTTTGGGTCGTGAGATGACATCTAAGGTTCCCCCAACTTCATCAGCCTCATGGATCTTCGAGAAGCTCCAGTACCTGAATTACCCCCATCACCCTCATCCGGTGCATTAGCAGGTAGGGGCAACTTCAGGTGCCGGACCTTCGAACATATATACTACTTCGAGGGTACGAGAGTTTCTTAGTCTAAATCCCTCGAGTTCACAAGATCAGATCCACACAAGAACTCACATATTTTCATAGATGAGCTCCAAAGGACCTTTAGAGTTATGCATGTTACAGCGACTGAGGCGGTAGAGTTAGAACCATACAGGCTAAGGGATGTGGTTGTATTTTTGTGCGACACTTAGGAGTCATCTCAAGACTAGAATGCACCTGCAACGGTATGTGAGGAGCTTGCCAAGGCCTTCTAGATCAGTACTTACCGATATAGATCCGAAACTCTAGAGTTTAGCGGTTTTAATCCCTTAAGTAGAGAAATATGAGTGTAGGCAATATAGCCTTAGGTTTGACTCATTAGCGAGGTATGCTCCAACTATAGTATCCTCCATGAGAGATATAGTTCACAGTTTCGTGCAGGGTCTAGAGCCATACTTAGTGGGAGAATGTATAGTAGCATCCTTGAATCCGGAGATGGATATCTCTATAATTTAGGCCTTTTCCTAGATTTTAGAGGAGCAAGAAATAGAGCCAGCGTGATCAGGATTGAGATATTGGTCAGAATAAGACGGTGAGGCCTAACAACAATTATAGGGGATCCCAGAGTGATGGGGTACCATAACCCTCCAGACGATTAGCCAGTCTGGCCCAGGGGACAATATATGACCAGAGATTGCTAGTGGGACCGAGTCAGACTTCACGAGTGTTAGGACCCCAGCCACTGAGAGACTAGAGATAGGTAGGGCCATCCAGAGCATACTATAGGAAATGTGGGAAAGAACACTCGGGAGTGTACCATCAGGGTACCAATGTATGTTATTACTACGGAATTTCTGGCCAAAAGATGCGAGACTATTATTATACCGGTAAGGAGCAATAATATGACATCGACATCATCAACAACATTTCTTCGTATAGAGGATCGGTAGGGATTAGAATCACTGCATGACGAGGATATAGGTATATCATTATTTCCTTTATTGAATATTCTAAAATTGCAACCAGATATTGTTCTGTATATAGTAACGAAATGAGACCTTGGGTTAACGAATAAGAATTGTAAGGACCACTTAGGGCTAGTGTTAACTTAAGGCGAATCATTAAAAGTCAAACATAAGATTACGACCAGATGGTTAAGTCGATTGTAGATTAATGTGCCGATATGTTACAAGTCATTCAGGTGAGGCAATTAAATTAGGAGTATTTTTCGTTCCTTGGGGAATATTCATAAGTAATACCATTACATTAGCTTCGCATAGTAAGTATAAGATGAGTTATGGTCAGGAAACTTAGTGTTTCCATAATTATCTTATGGGACCGCGTAACTATGCCTACGGTGATCGTAATATAGATGGAGTGTTAAGAAGATCTATGCACCAATAATTGAAAGCCTTAAGCTAAATTATGGTAGCATAACGGAGATTCTACATAGATAGTAGAAAGATGAAAAAAAGGAGGGAATAGGTGACGCGCCCCATTTTTCTCGCGAAAGTGGGTTTCAACATGTGAAAACCCTTTTAATGGGTATCAAAAGCGAAGAGTCGCCACCTAACGATTTTGAGGTGCTTTAGGACACCTATTTACAAATAACTCTGTTTTAACTAGTCTATATCACCAAAGCTCGGGTAAGGGCTCAAATTACTTCAAAGAGAAGGGGTTAGGCACTCTTCGAGGTCCACAAATATGGTTCCTGGCCGAATCTTACACTATGTGGATTATTGAATTATAATTACCCTATGTGATCCTATAAATTAGAGCAAAGAGTCAAAATATATAGTTACAAGATGAAACAAGAATTACAAGAGATTGCACATATGAAAAATAACCTCTAAATCCACATCCGAACCTATTCCTAAGTCCAAAATCACCATACGGACCTACTGGAACTATCAAAACTCTGATCTGAGATCAAATACGTTGAAGTCAAACTTGGTCAGCTTTTCAAACTTAAAGCTTTCAAAATGAGAATCATTCTTCCAAATCAATCATGAACCGCTCGTAGATCAAAACCGACCATATACACAAGTCATAATACATCATATAAAGAAACTCGTAGACTCAAACCATCGAACAGAAATGAAAAAAATCAAAATGACCAGTCGGATCGTACAGCATCAGAAACCAAATATGTACCCTACAACCTAGACTCACTAGGTTCAACTCAACCAATAGGAGAATGATACCCTCTACTATACAAGGCCTCACACAAAGTAATTTGATTGCTAGACTGATGACTACTATTGTAAGCAGAAGTTGATCTGAATGGCCTCTAAAGCCAATCACACAAGCTCTCAACATGTCCTTAAGAATCTGAATAGTCCGCTCAGATTAACCATCCATCTGTGGGTGAAAAGCTTGGCGAAGCTCAACCTACGTACATTATTCTGGTTGTACTGCTCTACAAAACTAAGATGTGAATTGAGTAACAAGGTCTTAAATGATAGAAATAGGTACACCATGCAACTGTACTACCTCCTAGGTGTAAAACTAAGCTAACATTTTTGAAGTATATATATTCAACACCGGTATAAACTGTATGAGCTTGGTCAACCTATCCTCAATGACGTAAATAACATCAAATATCCTCAACGTACGTGACAAGCGTACTACAAAGTCCATAGTTATACGGTCCTAATTCCACTCCAATATAAGTATCTTCTAACTCAAACTATGTCACGACAAAAGGCCTACCCCGCTTGCTTAGCAAGCCAACACTCAATAACAATAACATAAGCAAATTATCAATTCATTAACAATGTAATGATATAAATAATAACGAAAAATAAATCTCAAAATAATATCATAAATACATAAATCTAAGATATGGTTTAATCACGACACCATTGTCTCCTAACGTGTAACGACCCAGCTAGTCATTTTGTGTATTTGAGCCACGTGTCCCGTTTGATACATTTGTATGCTTGATTTTTGTTTTGTCACTTGTGGGGATAGTTGGTTTGGTTCTGGGAAGGTTTTGGAGTGAATTAGAATACTTTGTTTCTTTGTTGGAAGCTTAAGTTATAAGAGTTAATCCAGGATTGACTTTTGTGTAAATAGCCTTGGGTTAGTGATTTTAGGATTCTAGTAGGCTCGTATGGTGAATTTAGACTTAGGATGTTTGAATTTGGATTTGGAGGTTCCTAGGTGTTTTGGCATTATTTGCCGAAAGTTTGCAATTTGAAGGTTTGGAGAGTTCCTATATTTTACCGGGGATTGACATTGATGATATCAGAATAGTATTGTTGTTACGAAAGATGGAATAGGTCTTTTTTTATTTGGAACTTGTGCGCAAAGTTCGGGTTCATGCCTGATTTGTTACGCTTGAATCGAACGCTTGGTTTGAAGTTTGAGGAATTTAAGACAAGTTCCAATTGTGTTTCGATCGTCGATTCTTAGTTTTTGATACTAATTATAGTGTTTTGAGTCCTTATATAGGATCGGGGAAGATATTAGGACTTTTTAGTATGTCCAAACGGGGTCCTGTGGGGGCTCGAGTGTGTTTTAAATGAGTTTCAAGACATTTGGGGGCTGTTTTGCAGTTCTAGTACTAGTGTTTCTCACCTGCGAGCTATGGTGCACAGGTGCGAGCCCGTAAAATCGGAAGGTAGCCTGAAGAAGTATATCTTGGCTTGGAGGTGGGAGCCAACACATGCGGAGGAAGTGCGTAAAAGCGATGGCGCATCTGCGAGGTCCTTTGCCCCGGTGATGTTCTGCATAAGTGGAACTTGTTGTGCAGGTGCAATGGATCAGAAACTTAATAAGGCTCACATATACGAGCACACTATCATAAAATAAGCTGTTTCCTGACTATAATTTCCGACTATAAAATGTTAGTTGTAATTTTGTAACGACCCGACCGATTATTTTAAGGTTTTGCATTCATTTCAGTTGTTTGAGGTCATTATTAGCTTCATATGGTATATTATGACTTCCGTGTATGGTCGGTTTTGTTTTCGAGTTGTTCGGAATTGATTTGGAAGAATGATTCTTAAATAAGAAGCTTTAAGTTGGTGGAGATGACTAAGTTTGAATTTTGTATATTTGAGCCCGGATCGGAGTTTTTATTGTTCTGCTAGGTCCGGATGGGGAATTTGGATTTGGACTTATGCTCGGATTTGCATTTGGATGTTTCTAGAAAGTTTTGGCTCTATTTTGCGAAAGTTGGCAATTTGAAGGTTCATAAGTTTGACTGGGAGTTGACTTTGTTCAGGGAATTGGAAAAGGTTTATTATGTCATTTATAACTTATATGAAAAAACATTGAGGTCATTCCGTGTTGATTTGATATGGTTTGACACAAGTTTTGAAAGTTGAAAGTTTAAAAGTTCATTAAATTTGATTTGAGGTACGATTTGTAGTATTGATGTTGTTATGTGTGATTTGCCTCGAGTAGGTTTATTTTGTGTTTTGGGACATGTTGGTATGTTCGTACGGGATCCCGAGGGACTCGGCTGGGTTTTGGGGCAGTTTCGGATCATTTTGGAAGATGATTTCATTACTGGTTTTTGCTGATTTCTGGTACCTCCGTTGTTCTTCGTGATCGCGTAGGTTAAGTCTGTAGCTGGGTGATTTTCTGCACTTCATTCGCGACTAGCTTACCATGTTCGTGCTGGGCAGCTGGGAGTTGGTGAATTTTCGCGAGGCATAGGGCGCATTCGTGGAGCGTTGGCATCTTTGGGCATCATGTTCGTGTGTGTAGGCTCGCGAACGCATAGAGCATTTTGGGCTAGTGGCGTTTATTTTTCGTGATCATGAAGGATTTCCCGCGATCGCGGTGGGTATTTCCAGAGCAGTGATATAAAGTACTCTATTTTGGACCTTGCGCTCATTTTATCATATTTTGATTTGGGGAGCTCGGATTTGGGCAATTTTGGAGAGGATTTTCACCACATGGATTGGGGTAAGTATTGTTTTACTCATATTTCATTATATTATAAGATTCCATCTTCGATTTTGGCTTTTGATTGATGAATTTAAAGAGAAATTTGGGGAGGGGGTGTCTAAATTTTTCTAGAGTGAATATTTGAGATTTGAACGTCGATTTGGAGTCGGATTTGAGTGAAATTTATATGGTTGGACTCGTATCTGAATGGGTTGTCATCACGACCCTTATGGTGGGATTTGGATCGTGACAATGCATATGTAAAATGCATGTATGTGCATATATCAATGATATGCATGAATAATTCTACATGAGTCTAGAATGTCAATGCATGCTCAAGACCCAGCCTTAACCAATATCCAGCATATCCCATGTGCTCCAACATAATCCATCACGTCCTACGTGCTCTAACATGATACGTGTATCACCTGCACTCACAGGGCCCAATGTAACATGGGTCACCTGACTCCTGAGGGACGGATCCATATCCAAGCGCCAGCACAAAAACCCATTGTGCTATAACATATAAATATTATAGTAACTGTATGAAATAAACCATCGTGCCATATCAATAATATCACAATAACCGCAAGGCATACACCATCGGCCACAATGATAATCGCACGGCATAATCCTTTTGTCATAACAAGGATAGCACGCACAACTCACATGTCATAATCATCTCAATCGCACGTGCAATAATATCAATCCATATACGAGAACCTTATGCAGGGATGTATGCATAAGAATAAGGGATAAGCATGAATGATGCGGATGTACAGAGAAATAACCATGCAGGGATGCATGCATGTATTCAAGAGATGATATCTATGCATGATGTATACATATGTAACGTACGACTACATCTCCAGCATGTAATTCATAATACAAATAGCCATCATGTCCAAATAAAGCATAAAAAACCTGAATAAGAAATCTCAAGTAGTCATACAAACAATTAAAGCATTTCACATGTAGAGCATGTACCAAAACAAGGCAGAACGAAGCCTAAAATTTATCTCGAGCATGATATAACCTTGGTGAATGGATATATGCTCGTCACCTCACAGAATGTAGCACATAAGTCCATTTAGAAATTATTCCCGCAAATCATGGATAAGCAAGACACTTACCTTATCATGGCAAGTTTTCAACCCCAAATCACGCCTTGACCTTATCCTTGTTCTTGACCTCCAATTACCCAAAATCTAGCCAAATATCATTCACGAAAGCCAAAAAATACTAAAGGAAGCAGTCCCAATCAATAAAGCTTCGATCTTTAAAGAAATCCAAAAAAGTCAATAAAAGTCAACTCGTGTCCACATGGTCAAAACGCGCAACCAATACCAAGTCCTAGTGATCCATAACTCCACAAGTCAAAATATGTGTTTAGTTCCTAAATCAGAGGGGAAATCGAGTTCAAAACCTCAAAATATACTCTCTTAAGTTTTAAATCAAAACCCCATTTTCTACTCTCTAGGTAATCATGATATATAATCAAAACCGAGTTATAATCACTTACCCTTATGATTTGGGTGAAATCCCTCTCCAAGGTCGTCTTGATCCGCTCTCCAAAACTCAAAAAGTGAAGAAATGAACTCAAAATCCCGAAATTTCATATTTAAAACCCCTAGTAGCCCTTCTTCTTCATGAACGCGATCACTACCTTTGCGATTTTGATGCACTTCCTCCCCCTCGCCCAAATTTCTCTACACAATTGAAGCACTACCTACGCAATCGCAATTCTCATCTACAAATCCTCTTCCTCGATCACAAACCTCCTATCGCGATCGTGATGCGAAAAGTTGCATAAACATTTATGCTTTGCGATCACGAGACATAGCTCTGCTATCGCGATGCACTGATGTGTACCAGCAAACCTGCAACTCAAACTCAGTCTGAAATGCTTCGAAACCACCTGAAACTCACCCTAGCCCCCTAGAATCTCACCAAACCATCCGGGCATGCCTGTATACTCTCCATGAACTTGTCCAAGAGCTCAAAATAAAATAAACAACATCAAAACCAAGAATCAAATATCAATCTAATTTATGAAGCTCTTTTAAATTCATGAATTCCAACTTTCAACTAGAAGTACTATATTAATCCCAGGCCACCTCAGACCCGAACTGAATACATACAAAAGTCCAAAATCATCATACAAACCTATTGGATCCTTCAAATCATGAATTCGAGCTTGTTTACCCATAATACTGACTTTGGTCAACTACTCTTTACTTAAAGCCTTTGGTTACCAACCAAGTATTCTAAATCACTCCTGAACCTCTCGAACCCTAACCAACTATAAATGCAAATCGTAAAACATCGTATGAACCTAGTTAGGTCTCAAATAACCTAACGAGATGCCAGAACTCAAAAAAATCAGTTATGCCATTACATTCTCCTCCACTTAAACATACGTTCATCCTCGAACATGCCAATAATCATTCCAAAGCCATCAAATAGTTGCATAAACTTGTCATACACAATCACAATGGTAATCTCATGTCGCCTCCTATGTTGTTTGGGCTTGAATTAGCAAATATTGGATAGTTGAAGGTTTGGAAGGTTGATAGGTTTAACCGAGAGTTGACTTTGTGGCTATCGGGTTTGGATTACAGTTTCGGGAGTTGATATAGGTCCGATATGTCATTTGGGACATGAATGCAAAACTTGAGGTCATTTGGAGTTGATTTGATATGGTTTAACATGAGTTTTGGAAGTGAAAAGTTCATTAGTTCATTAGGCTTGAATTTACGTGTGATTCGTAGTTTCGATATTGTTTAGTGTAGTTAGAGGCCTCGAGTAGGCCCGTGTTATGTTTTGCAATCGGTTTGTATGATTTGACGGGGGCCCGGGTGTGTTTCAGATGAGTTGCAGATCATTTCTGAACCTTGTTGAATTGCTGAAGATTCTGAGTACTGATGCTTTCGTACCTACGCATAAGGGCCGGAAATGCGGCACCACAGAAGTGGCCAGGAGAGTGTAGATGTGTAAATTGATTGGAGAAGGCAGGGACCGTAGATGCGGTTATCTTGGCGCAAAAGCAGAAGCACACATGCGGTGAAGGTCCGTAGAAGCAAATGCGTGTTATTGACCATATATGCGGTTCGTTAGAAGTTACAAGGAAGTCGCATATGCAACGGTTTGACCACAAAAGCGGTACTACAGATGCGGTTAAATGATCCGCATATGCAGAATCTACGGAAGAGTTATTTGTCGAAGGGTTTTAGGTTTTTTCTCATTTTGGGTGTTGTAGATCTCAAATTTGGGTGATTTCAGAAGGGATTTTCAAGATTTAGATTGGGGTATGTATTTTTGACTCAGATTTGTTTATATTTCATGATTCCAACCTCGATTTAGTGTTTGATTGATGATTTGAATTGGATATTTTAGTAAAAACTTCTTTAAAACATAAATTGATGATTTTAAGGCCAATTAGAGGACGTAATTGGATGATTTTGGTATGGTTGGACTGGTATCGGAATGAGTGTTCAGAATTTGTTAGTTGAGCCAAGCCCAGGGTTGACGTTTTGGGTTTTATTTCATATGGCTTTTATTTATGATATTAACTTATTTTGGCTAGATTCGAGCTATTCGGAGATTGATTTGCGCGGGAATGGCTTATTACAGAGTTGATTTAGCTTGTTTAAGGTAAGTATCTTGCCTGACATTATGTGGGGGAAACTACACCGTAGGATTTGATCTAATTGCATTATTTGAATTATGTAAAACATCTGTACATTAGGTAACGAGTGTGTACCCAAGCCTATATATGGAAATTGGTTGGTTTAGACTCATAGGTTATTAATATGCTTTTAATTGAAGTTTCTGTTATATGGAATATCTTTAAATGTCAAGTTATTTCCCATTTTACTTTGTTATTGTTAAAATTCTTGTATACATTGTTGTTGAGCCGTGGCTATGTATCATTGTGATATTGGTAGTGTTGTGTAAATAATATTGTGGCATATGTGGACATGTTGTGGGGATTGGTTGTTGTTGTGCGGAGTATATGGGAGGCAATTCACAGTTTCTGATTGTGTGGAGCGATACAGGTGGCTATTTATACACTGTCTTGGCGGAGTGATACGGGTGGCTATTGTGTTATTGCCTGGGCGGAGTGATATGGGTGTCAATTCTGTTATTGTCAGGGTGGAACGATACGGGTGGATATTAATATATTGCCTGGAAAGAGTGATAAGGGTGGATATTATGACATTATCAATGCAGTGATATAAGGGTGGCTATATGGAGATGTTATGTGATGGCATGGGGGCGTGTTGTTGATAAAAGATGAGTATTCTTGTTATTACTTTTAACTTCCTTGTGTGTGTCATGCATATTACGTGATTTGTTGTGCTATTCCCATTGTGCTACTCGGTGTCTCTTATATTACTTGATAATTTGAGCTGTGATAGTACACTTGCACATGCATACAACGTAATGTGTCATTTATACCAGTCGAGGAGTATACAACTTGATGTATGGATCATGTACATGTATTCTTGTATAATTGCTTTCTCTACGATGTTGGTTTGGACTGATAGCCCGTGACTACGCCGACCGGTTTATAATATTGAGATTGTGACCTCACTGGGCGATTTGTGATATTGAGCATGTGACCTCGCAGAGCGGATTCAGATATTGAGCCCGTGACCACGCCGAGCGAATTGTGATATTGAGCCTATGCCATGCTGGGCAGATTGTGATACTGGCACGTCAGTTGTCCATGCAGTCGTGACTTATATTATGACATGAGGTCGTAGCCATGAGGTGCCATGTTAATAAGAATCGTGATATGTGACTTGAGATTTGTGATTATAGGGTGTGGTGCCTCATGGCGACTCTTGTTGTAAAACCTGTGTCGGAATGGTTTGATGATTGGAACTGTCATTGTCTTTCCTTAATTCCTTTCACTTGTATTTTATCTGTGCCTTTATTATTTTGTTGTTTTATCACACGGTTTCTATGTGCGCCATTTATTTACATTGCTTTCTTTTGCTAGCTTTATATTCATATTTTGCGCAAGTTACTTGATTGATGAGTGTCTTGAGCAGATCCTGGTATCGAGCTAGCAGATTCAGGCAGTGAGAGCTTCTTGACCGTGAGGATTCAAGGTAGAGTTGCTTGATCATTGCAGTCCCTTGGAGTCATTTCCCTATATTTGTCACGCCCCGACCTCAGGGAGCGCGACCGTCGCTCAACCAGGATAACTCTGTCAGGCAAGCCTGCTAGATTTTCTTCTATCCAAACTCACCCATGAATAATAAGAAGATATATTTTCATTAATTAGACAATAAGGAGATCATGTGTACAACACCAATCCATTAGTATTAGCTACTTTATTTATAAGTCCCCAAAATATTACATTACACATCCATTATTTAGAACTGGAACATGTGATACAATTACAACATCGTTAGTTTGACCTTCCCAATACCAACGTACAACCCACACCATGTCTACGGAGCCTCTGATGGGTACAAAAGAGTACAAGGATAGTGCCGGCAACAAGGCCCCGGCTATACCTCAAAACACAATACATGAAAAACAAAAGATACATGACCCCGATATGAAGTGGGGCTCACCAAGTCAGCTGAGAGGAGGATGTACTGCTATCACTGATCGATACCGCCTGCTATGGAACCACCTGCATCCATTAAAAGATGCAGTGTCACCGACAAAAGTGATGTGAGTGCATGTGGAATAGTACTCGTATGTAAGGCAGACAGAACAACATATGGAAATATGGTAACTCAAATAAGAAGCAAATAAATTAAGTCAATAAACTGCGAAATGACCCATAACATCACATGTCAAGTCTTATTATACTTACATAATTCTGAACCTTTTTTAGGATCAAGCGTGCCCTATGAACTATGCGTGGGATACAAAGTATAATGTAAAAGTACCAACATGTACAAACAAGGGCAATGGAAGTGGCTCCTATTGTTCGTGTTGCCTATGCGTCTCACCAGACCGTCCATAGAGTTTACATATTATATTGTACACCTATGTGTTTCATAGACCGTCCATAGGGTTTACATATTATATTATATACCTATGCTTTTCATAAAACGCCCATAGGGTTTCATTCATGTTATATTATACACCTATGTATTTCATAGATAGTCCACAGGATTCATTCATATTATAAACCTACGCGTTTCATAGACCGTCCATAGGGATTCATTCATATTATGCCCCTATGCATTTCATAAACCGTCCATAGGATTCATTAATATTATACACCTATGCGTTTCATAGACCGTCCATAGGATTCATTCATATTATACACCTATGCGTTTCATAGACCGTCCATAGGATTCACATATTATACCATCATGCACACGACCCTATTTGCACTCAGTCGACATGATTAACATTGCCGTAAAGGTCGTAAGTCCTCGGATCATACTCGCACGATGGCTACATAGACCCTATTGGCCACGAATGTAATTCTCATTCCTCGCATGATGGCCACATTTCTACATATCATACTCGCTTCTTTCACTTTCAAACATCATCATGGATCATCAACAATAAAGCATTTATATTCAAGACTTTAAGTCCACATGTGAGAAAATAAGAATGTTACGCACATTGAGATTTCTTACACGATTTGGCATAA
Organism: Nicotiana otophora; assembly: GCA_000715115.1. Lineage (NCBI taxonomy): Eukaryota > Viridiplantae > Streptophyta > Magnoliopsida > Solanales > Solanaceae > Nicotiana > Nicotiana otophora. The sequence goes on along the minus strand of AWOL01S0006536.1, from coordinate 442,332 downwards.
TAGCTTTCATTTGGATCACGACATAAAGTTATAACATTTAGATATGCAATCCATGCTTCGAACACATTTTCAAATGGCACATAACATAACAAGAACATTATATATCGTTTTGACACAAGGCTTATTCGAAATCATCAATTTATAATGAGTAACACGTGACTTATAAGGATATCGTGGGGTTCAATTCTAAGAGAAGACTTTAGCCAACATAGCTCGCTTTGAGATTTCCTTAATTCACTACACCGTTCCAGAAATCCTAGCAACTTTGATCTATTTAGAGATATGGCCAAATTGAAGACAAATTAGGGAGAATTTCATGTTTCCAGCTCATTTGAGCATTTTATCAAACACTAGGTTGGCATTACTATTACTAGCTTCTCCTATGGAGGATTGCATGCACCCCACAACCCAAAGTCTACCCATTTGAGTTCAACTACCTTCCCACAACTCATGATTGTACATTAATGCATAAACAACAAGCTTCATCCTCAAAACCTTCCTCCCTATTACCTATTCCCAAACAAAATTGTGAAATTGAGGGTTAGGGCTAGAATCTTACCTCAAGGTTGAAGACCTTGTGAGATTTTCTTCTTAAATTTCAAAGCTTGGACAAGGATTGATGAACAACACACTTGGGGCTTCCTCCTCTCTTTCTCTCTAGAACACTGTCACTTCTCTTTAGAAATATTAGATTTTTGCTCTAAAATGAGCTTCAGGGGCTTTTAATCAAATTGGGGTCGGGTTATAAAATAAGAGAATGGACCCTCCGATCTCCACTCGGCGGTCGTAGAATGCACCGTAGATCATGTATGCGGTCCGCAAGTTGGACCGCAAAATGGTCCTCCAAATCTGTGCTGGTCTGGACAGGTTTGCGGCAGATCTACGGTCCACAGACCACTTATGCGGCCGCAGAGTGCACCTCAAAATCACGCTCCAAAATTCTTCATGCCAAGTCTGCGATGGATGTGCGGACCGCGAAACAACTATGCGGTCGCATAATGGGCCGCAGAACAACATTCAAAATTCAACAAATTCTCTGCTCAACTCCGCGATGATTATGCAGCCCGCAAAATGGTTCTGTGGTCGCGAAACTGACTGCAGAATCGCCCTCTTAAGCATACCTCGGCACCACGAAATCATAAATTCCATGACGAAATTTTATGGGGCCTTACAACATTCTTACTATCAATTCTCTAAACAATATTGTATTTCACATTTTCTATGTATTCAGTTGAGTTCGTGACTCTGTACTATCTACTCTTGGGGAATTTGTAGTGATTATTGCCGTGTAGGCTTGTATCACCTTTATTTCTTTATTTATATTAAACCATATTTTTATTATGTTATGTTTAATTGGTTTAACTATTGTATCTGATCGGCTTACCTAGTTTTATAGACTAGGTGTCACGGCCCCAAATTCACACCTTAGAATGTTGTGATTGCGCCTAGTTTCTAAGATTAGGTAAGCATAACATACATCAAGATTTAGCAAAAAAATAGCAATTTGTATATAACCTTAAACTGGTAATCTATTAAATAAAACCAAGCAGTACAACTTTCAAAAATAACTCCCAAACCTGGTGGAACCTACTTATAGGCACTATAAGGAGTGCACTAATAATATCGAAGTACAATATTGTTTTGAAAAGGAAATAAACAGTAATAGAATTAAAAGCAGAAGGTGACTTCGAGGTCTGAGAACGTTGAGCAGGTGTACCTTGAAGTCTCCGGAAATAACTAATCAATCACTAGCATCCGGCGCGAGTGGATATACCTAGATCTGCACAAAATGTGTAGAAGTGTTGCATGAGTACACCACTACGGTACCCAGTAAGTATCAAGCCTATCCTCGGTATGGTAGTGACAAGGCCAGGTCAAGACACCTACCAGGACAATAAAACTTAACATAATATAATATAATATAGTATAACGCCGGAAAGCGAGGGAACAAATGACAGGAAATCAATACAATAATGTAGGGTAATAACATAATTTAGGTCAATAAAGGCAACAAGGAGTGAATGCATGATAAGAACAACAAGTAATCAAATACGGAAAAATACAAGTAAGATGAATGCAGAAATAACAAAAACTGTTCAACCAACAAGCCCTTTTAACATAGAATGTACAACAAGAATCACAACAGAGGTACCACACCTCACAATCTCATTTCACAAGTCACAATCACAATCTTCCGTATATCACACCGTGAGCCTAGCATTTATTTTGAAAATATTTCTTTCCGAAATAGGTACGTGCATTTTAGCCCGCTTATCTTACCATGTGGCTTCAAGTAATTTCCTTACTAGCACCACGCGTATAAATCCCACCTTATCTCACTGCATGCGTATCAACCCCTATCCTAATACCACCGCATGCGTATCAATATCACAACACAATGATCGACTAACACCACGCGTGCCCATATGCCACAACACTTGCCAAATAAATAATAGCAATGTTACCATAATGTATAGCCCACGACTCAACCACAATGTGAACAAGAATCTCGAAAATAACAAAATGAATGAGAAATACTTAACAAGGAAATATATCGTAATAATAAACAACTTTGACCTTAATGTGTCAATAGCTTTCACAACTTCAACTTCAATAACTCAAAATGAAAGTATTCCCATGAAATGAAAACTCCCAACTCAAGCGTATAGCATAAACATAACAATGAATAAGATAGTATGAAATAGCAACTACGTCTAAGTGCATAAGAATAAACCAATAAGAAGAGACATCATGTAATAGCATTTTCAAATAAGAATAATTCAAGAATAAAAGAGGTAACAAGACAATAAGAGAGTAACAACTTCAACCTAAGCATATAAGAGCAAACATGACAATAAAAGATAGAACATGTGCTAATAACGTCAAATAGAACACATGAGAGTAAATTTAACAATGGAATATATAACATGTTATGACAATTTAATTAAGTGCATGGAAGAAGCCTATGAGTCTAAATCGGTCAAAATACCACATATAAGCCCGTGTACACACTCATCAACTCGTGTACACGTCTTCCACAAAATTCAAATAACAAAATCAACAAAAATACGCACCGCTCAAATCTAACCAAAAATAACTTAATAACATCAAACAATGTAAGGAAAATCAATTACAATATATAAATCTATGATCTTTCCATAACTCCCCAAAAGCCAACAAAATTCAACCCCGGGCCTGTCAATATCTGAGTCTAAGGGTAGATTCTGACTATCCAAAACTCCATGAGTCTATATATGTGTTTCGCTTTAAATTCCGAGTACAATTCGACTCTCAAACCCCAAATTTTCATTTTTCAAAACTTAGACAAAATCCCCAAAATTTCTTTTTGATTCTCATAAATTTGATGTTAAATCTCATTGAAATATAGTTTGAAATTGATTAAAACTATTTACCCAATGATTGTAGATGAAAATCCCTTCTCCAAGTCGCCTCATACCGAGTCTAGGGTTCTAAAATGAGAGAAATGAGATAAAATCCCGACTTTCCAACCTTTTGTAAAGTTGCAGATGTCGGAATTGCGATAAGCGTCTGACTCCCAAATGACCCCGACTTTTGCAGGCAAGATACAAATAGCAAAGAGGACCTATTCCAATTCCCAAAACAAAATTTCAAACCCGATAGTAAAAAGTCAAACTACAGTCAAACTTGGAAAAACTTCTAAACCTCAAATTGCCAACTTTTGGCAAAACAAGTCAAATCAACCTTGGGACCTTTCAATTTATATTCGCGTATACGCACAAGTCCGAAATCACGATACGAATCTATCGGAGCAATTAAAATACCGTTTCGAGGTTATTTTTACAAAAGTCAAACTTTGGTAATTTCTTCTAACTTAGGCTTCTAAACCAAGAATCAACGGGTCCAAATCAACCCAAAACCTTCTCGGAATGAAGCTAACCAACCACAAAAATCATAAAACCAATAACACACATGTGTGAAGCATAAAAAGGGTAAATGGGGCTCCAATACACAAACTGGCCGGTCGGGTCGTTATATTCTCCCCCTCTTAAAATAAACATTCATTCTCGAACATGCATAGAGACATAACTGAAGTGACAAAAAGGTGAGGCTAATGACTTCCATGTCGTGCTCGGTCTCCCAGGTCGCCTCCTTGTCCGGATGACCCCTCTATTGAACCTTTACTGAAGCAATGTTCTTTTATCGCAACTTTCAGACTTACCTGTCCAAGATGGACACCGGCTCCTCAACATAAATCAAATGTTTGTCCAATTGGACTGAGCTGAAATCTAATACATGCGAGGGATCACCATAATACTTCCGGAGCATGGAAACATGGAACACCGGGTGAACTACCGATAAGCTAGGTGGCAATGCAAGTATGTAAGCCACCTCACCAACTCTCTCAAGGATCTAAAAAGGACCAATATACATAGGGCTCAACTATCACTTCTTCCAAAACCTCATCACACCCTTCATGGGTGATACCCGCAGCAAAACCCTCTCTCTCACCATAAATGCTACATCACGAGCACTCCGATCATCATAACTCTTTGTCTAGACTGTATTGTACAAAGCGGGTCCTGAATTAACTTGACTTTCTCCAAGACCAACAAACTAGATCAATGCCCAACAACCTAGCCTCTTCCATCTCAAACTAACCTACTAGAGAATGGAAACATCTCCCATATAAGGCCTCATAAGGACCCATCTGAATATTCGATTAGTAGCTGTTGTTATAGGCGAACTCTATAAGCGGTAACAACTTATCCATGGGTAGTGGTCTCTCTACTACCAGTAAATATGCCAAACTGCCAATACTATCCGCTTTCCTACTCAATGCATCGTCCAACACATTGGCCTTCTTAGGATAATATAGTATGGTGATATCATAATCTTTTCGCAACTTTAACCATCTCCAATGACGCAAATTAAGGTTGTTTTTCTTGAACAGATGCTGGAGACACCGATGGTCGGTATATACCTCACATGGAACGCCGTATAGCTAGTGCCTCCAAATCATTAATGCGTGAACAATGGCTTCCAACTCTAGGTCATGCACATGGTAATTCTTCTCATGAACCTTTAACTGCCGAGATGCATAGGCAATCACCTTAATGTCTTGCATCAACACCGCGCCAAGCCTAATATGCGACGTATCACAATACACGATGTAAGACCCCGAACATGTAGTCAACACCAACATCGGAGCTATAGTCAATGCAGTCTTGAGCTTTTGAAAACTCTCCTAACATACCTCAGACCATATGAAAGTAGCAACCATCTGGGTGAATCTAGTCATATGTGCATAAATGAATGAGAAACCCTCTACAAAACGGCGATAATATCCTACAAAACCAAGAAAACTCTGGATCTCAATAGTTGAAGACGGTCTCGGTCAACTCTAAATTGCCTCTCTTCTTTAGGTTTACCTTGAATCTCTCACTAGGCACCACGTGACCCAAAAATGCAACCAAATCAAGCCAAAACTCACACATGGAGAACATTGTATACAACTTCTTCTCCTTCAAGGTCTGGAGCATGATCCTCAAATGTTTCTCATGATCCTCCCAGCTGTGAGAATACACCAAGATTTCATCCATGAATATGATAACGAAAGAATCAAGATATGACTGGAATATAGTGTTCATCAAGTGCATAAATGTTGTTGGGGCGTTGGTCAACCTAAATTACATCACTAGAAACTCGTAGTGACCATACAGAGTTATGAAAGCAGTCTTCGGTATATCCAGATTCTGAATCTTCAGTTGATGATACCCTGACCAAACATCAATCTTTGAAAACACTCTGGTACCCTGAAGCTGGCCAAACAAGTTGCCAATGCACGGTAGTGGGTACCTATTCTTCACTGTAACTTTGTTCAGCTGCCTATAATCAATACATATTCTCATAGTACCATATTTGTTCTTCACAAACAAAATTAGAGCACCCCAAGGAGAGATACTCGGTCGGATAAAACCCTGATCAAGCAACTCCTAAAGCAGTTCCTATAACTCCTTCAACTCCACTGGTGCCATATAATATGGTGGAATAGAAATGGGATGAGTGCCTGGCACCAAGTCAAACCCAAAATCGATATATCCATCGGGTGGCATGCCCAGTAGGTCTGATGGGAACATATCAGTGAAATCTCTCACTACCAAAACTGACTCAACGGTAGGAGTATCGACACTGACATCCCTCATAAAGGCTAGATATGCTTCACAGCCCTTCTCAACAATTCGATGTGCCTTAAGAAAGGACACCACCCAGCTAGAAATATAATCCAAGGTACCCCTCCACTCCAACTATGGAAAACCTGGCATAGCCAGTGTCACAATCTTGGCATGACACTCCAGAATAACGTGATAGGGCAACAACCAATCCATTCCCAAGATTACATTAAAGTCCACCATACTCAATAGCAATATATTGAATCTTATCTCATAACCACTAATAACACGACCGAAAACATGGTCCACAATAATAGAAACTCCCACACGCGTGGACACATATATAAGAGCACTCAAAGAATCACGAGAAATATCCAAATACGAAGCAAAGTAAGAGCACACATATGAATAAGTGGATCCCGGATCATATAAGACCGATGCATCACTATGACAGACCGGAACCATAGTTGTGATGACAACAACCACTAACCACCTGACCTCCACCCTTAGCTGGCGGAGCAGGTGGAGCGGCATCTGGAGCAGCAACCATGGCCTGCAAACCCTGTGGACCTTTTGGAATCCATGGAGCTAGTGTAGTCTATGAAGGTGCACTACTCCAATATTGGAGGAAGTCCATAAGCATATGTCTGGTATCACCATATTTGAAACAAGCCTTCGATGGGCGTGATTGTTGAATCTGACTCTGGCCTGATCTGCTAGACTAACCGCTGAAGGCACCCCGTGCAGGAGGTGCATTGAAAATTGGCTGAGTATAATGGGAAATCTAAGACCTCGGAATAGCCGGAGCGCTGGTAGTAGTTGGATGTGCTAAATGAACTGGGTGGCTCCCATAGCCTCTTCCATGACGGGCTGCAACCGGAGCGCGAACACCGCCATATCTTCCAGAATCTCGAGGCCTCTAGGCCTCCCCATCCTCTTTATCTCATCCCCGCATACCCTCGACCCTCTGAGCGATCTCTACCACCTGCTAAAATAGAGTATCTGCCTCCATCTCCCGAGCCATACTAAACCTAAGACCATAACTGATCCCTTCGATGAATCAGCGGAGTAGCTCTCTAACTGTAGAAACCAAAGCAGGTGCATGTCGGGACACTTCACTGAATCTGATAGCATACTCTGACTCTGACATAGTCCCCTGAGGAAGCTATTAAAACTCTGTGCGCCATGCATCCCAAAGGGTCGGGGGAACAAACTCTTTCAAGAATATATGTAAAAATTGAGCCCAAGTAAGAGGGGCTACATCAGCTAGCCTATCCTCCTCGTAAGCCTACCACCATCGATACGCTGCTCCCGATAATTGAAATATAGTAAAAGCAACTCCGCTTTTACTATATAATTCTGCCAAGGCTACCCAGGTACTGGGCGAGCCCGGGATGGTGCAGCAGTCCAGTTCCTGAGAATAACTCCCTCTCCCACTGTCTGAATGGTGAGTTCTTCCTCCTCCTCTAAGATTGCACTGCAGTCTATATCTTCCTTATCCAGAGACTGCTTCCTCATACCGGCCAAAACCTCATCTTCCTCGGATCCCCAAATCACATTAGTCTAGTGGAATGTCTGGTGCAGTGGTGGTATGGGTTGTTCCAATATATAGTAAGAGTCACGCCACGGCGGTATCCAATCCAGATATTCCTGCATGGTATATTCATACCCGAGGCCAAAGGTTGTGCCATGATATTGTGGTCGTTTTGGTTCCGTGTTCCCTTGAACCAAAATCAAATGAAAACCTTCTTTAATTTCATGTTAAAAGAAATTAACTCAATGAGAATTTATCTTTTAGTTCAACAAGTACCACTCCAGCATGTAAAGATATTTCAAAAATATTACACTTTATATTTTCAATAGAATAATTCCTGAATAGCACTTAAATAATTTTAATGCAAGAAATTGTGCAATCCCAACCTGCTCGTCCCCATGAGCTAGGATCTACAATTAGAAGTCAAATTTTAAACTATTTTACGATATGAATTTAGGAGAAAAAACTCCATGAAGTAGTAGGCTTCAACATACCTCAATAAGCTCCCAAAACTTTACCACATGTATCCATGGTCTTCAACTAATCACAATCTACACAATTATATCCAACATGAGTCAAAAGTTGCTCAACAATACCCATTTAAGTATTTACCATTGACTATAGGTACTTAGGGTTCATATTTCCTACCAAATGTGTTCGACCATTCGTGAGAATCTTATTTATAGTACGTAATAGTCTATTCGGATTATAAACAACTAAACAATCTTCATTTAATACCCCAAGTTATTATTCATGTCTTCCCTGATCATCAACCATCAATATCCAACTAATGTTTCATAATTACTCACATTCAACTACTTCTTAATAACATGAATACCATATATATACTAATTTCTATATCATAAATGAGGTTGGAGTAGAAGAATTTACCGTTTGAAGGAAACCCTAGAATTGTTTCTTTTTTTGGTGTTCTTGGTGATTCTTCAAGATTCAAGTAAATTCCTGTGGATTGGATCCATATATGTTTTACTTCTAATATATAATAATGTTATAACATCATAGATGTACCATGGAATCATACCTTGAAGTGTATTAGATGTGGGGTTGACCCTTTCTATCTCTAAATGTCACGACACCAAATTTCTTTCGTAGGATGTCGTGATGGCACCCAGTCTCTACGACTAGGTAAGCCTAACATTCATAGAGGAATAGCGGAAATACTACTAAAACTTCAAATAAAACCTTCATACTATAATGATAATTCGAGAGTACAATAGCCAACATTTTCCCCAAAACATGGTTGAACAGAGTCATAAGCTCTACAAGATAGTACTACTAGTCTCGAACTACGATACGGTTTGAAACAAGAAAGAAACAGTGGAAGGTATAAAACAAAAGGGGACTCTGAGGCCTGCGGACGTAGAGTAGTTATACCTCAAAGTCTCCAAAAGCAGCTATTCAAATCAACTCTAGCGCCCGGCAAGGGCACACATACCTGAATATGCACAAAACGATGTGCAGAAGCATATTATGAGTACACAACAACGGTACCAAGTAAATATCAAGCCTAACCTCGGTAGAATATTGACTAGGCCAGGTCAAGACACTCACTAGGATATAATAAACAGAATAAAAACATAATAACAAAAAGCCATGGAAAATAGAGCAATGAGTAATATGAAAAAAATTAATAATACAGACTAGTGAACAGATTATAAGCACAGAGATAACAACAAGGAAGCAATTGAAAAGAACCACAATGATCATATATAAAAATAACTGATAGAACAAGGAAGAACAGAACAACAAGAATTGTTCCCACAAAATAACTCTTTGCAACAAGAGATAAACAACAAGAATGACAACGAGATACCGCCTCGTGTACAATAAAAATCACAACTGAGGTACCGCCTCATATATTTCAAGAATCACAACCGAGGTACCGCCTCGTATTCACAATTCACAATCTGAATCACAATCTTTCCTTATATCACCGCGTGAGCCTTATATTTAAATAGGTTTGAAAATATTTTTTCCCAAAATAGCTGCACGCACTTTAGCCCACGTTATGACGCCGCATGGCTTCAGGTAATTCCCTTACAAGCAACACTCACATAAGTCCCACCTTATGCCGCTGCATGCACATTAACCCCTATCCCTATACTGTCGCATGCTCGTCAATATCACATCACAATAAAAACTCGCACCACAAGTGCCCACATGTCACAACTTGCCAATAATCAACAATATCAATGTTTTCACGACAATAGCTCATGGCTCAACCACAATGTGTACAAGAACATCAACCATAACAAGGAATGTAAAATTCTTAACAATTAACACATCGCCTCAATATGATAAAGGCTTTCACAACTTCAATACCAGTAACTCAACAATGAAAAAGATAATGTGTAACCACGATACTAAATAAGAATAACTCACAATAGAAGAGATACCTTATACCACTGATGACTTCAAATAAGGATAATCGACTATGAAAAAGATAACATGTAACAATGGCTTCAAATAATGATTATCAATAATGAAAGAGATAACATGTAACAATAACTTCAAATAATGATAAATCAACAATGAAATAGATAACATGTAACAATGAGAGAGGCAACAAGTTCAACCAAAGCATAAGAGCAACATATCAAATAAGATGTGAAAATGTATTATCAAAGTCATTTAAGGCATGTGAAGATCATCTAACACAAATAAGAGCAGAGTGACAATGAGAATTTAGAACATGATATGACAATATAATTAAAGCATGAAAAGAGTGTAAGTAGCCTAAATCAGTCAAATACCACATACAACTCGTGTACCCACTCGTCACCTTACGTACACGGCTTTCACATAACACAAATGACACAATCAATCCCAAATCCTAAGGGGTAATTCCCCCGCATAAAGTTATGTAAGATACTTACCTCAACTAGGCCAATTCAACCCTCAGAAGTAGCTTTCCCCCTAAATTTTGCCTCCACATGGCTCAAATATAACCAAAGTTAACTTAATATCATCAAACAATGCAAGAAAAAATAATTACAGTAGATAAAGCTAAAATCTTTACACTTTTCCCAAAAAGCCAACAAAGGTCAACCCGGGTCCTGCCCGGCCAAAACTCGGGTCTAATGATAGATTCTGACTTTCCATTACCCTACGAGTTCATATATGTGATTAGTTTCAAAATCCGAGTCCAAATCGACTCTTGAAACTCAAATGCTCATTTTTCAAATATTTGACGAAGTTTCATAAAATTTTCACATTGATTCACATGATTTTGATGTTACAATCTAAGATATATTGATGGAATATAGTTGGAAATAGATTAGAATCACTTACCCAAAGTTTGTAGATGAAAAACCCCTCTAAATATTGCCTCCTACCGAGTTTATAGTTCTAAAATGAGAGAATGTGTTGAAAAATCCTATCTCCCAGCCCTTTGTACCAACTGTAGATGTTGCATTTGCGACACAAAGTTCGCATTTGTGAACCCTCGCTATTGTGGACCAGGGACCGCAATTTCAAACCCTGACTGCCTCAATGTTCATCGCAATTGTGACAGAGGCATCGCAAATGTGAACCAAGCCAAAATCCTACTGACTTCACAAATGCGAATGAGAAGTCGCAATTGTGACATCTGAGCCCCCGCTGTCACCTTCGCAATGGAGAGGCTGGTGCTCGCAATTGCGATAACTGAGCACCAGCAACACCATAAATTCATTTTTATTTCAATCCACTCCGAAATAGGTTCAAAACTCGTCCTAGACCTCAGGGCTTAAGACCAAATATCCACGCAAGTCTAAAAACATCATACGAACGCGCTCGCGTGATCAAAACACATTACGAATCGAACACTAAAACGCATGAATTTCAAAGTAAATTTCAAGAATCTCTCGAATTACAACTAAATGCCCGAATCCTATCAAATCAACTTCAAATGCTACCAAATTTCACAGACAAGTTCTAAATAGCATAAAGGACCTATATAATGCCCCAAAATCAAATTCCGAGGTCGCTAGCTAGAAGTCAACATACAGTCAAACTTTTCAACTTCAAATTGCCAAATTTCGGTAAAACAACACAAATCTACCTACGGATTTCTGAAATTAATTCTTCGTACACGCCGAAGTCCGAAATCACGATACAAAGCTATCTGAGCCATCAAAATACCGTTCCGGGGTTATTTTCATAAAAGTCAAAGTTGGGTCAACATTTTTAACTTAGGTTTCTAAGTCAAGAATCAAATGGTCTGAATCAACCCGAAAGCTTCCGAAAACAAAATTAATCAACCCCGTAAGTCATAAAGCCGTAAAAACACATATGTGAAGCATAAAAAGGGGTAACTGTAAACACTAAAATATCACAACTTCAAAAATCATGCTAAATTATCTCTCCCCGCCTACTTGTATTTATAAAAAATGGGGTGTGTAGGAGCTATGTGTAGCTACGCACTCTAGCTATGCATCTGAACCTCTTCTTGTGTTCCCTTTGGTTCCAGCAACACATGACAGCGTAGCGATACATCATAGCTACGCAGCTAAAGATTTTTCTTCTCCTCTTCTATTCTTTCTGCTTTTAGCTACAGATTCCAGCATAGCTGTGTATCCTAGCTACGCCTAGATGAAACAATTCTCTTCCTCATTTATTTGCTAAACACTCCAAGTCATACATTTAGCCACTCATCTTAGGGACTTCCAACCCTTATTAGCTTTATGCTCAAGTATCCCGATGTCTGCGCTACCCTCGTGTGGGTCCGTATGTCTCCTAGGTCTCACTAATTATTCTCTTAAGGATCAATTAGGCTCAATTGTGTTAGCAAATATTTGGGACTTTACAATCCGTGGCATCCAAACACTCCAATTTTAGAAAAATAATACTCAACGAGGTCAACTAAATTCATCGAAAACAATACCAACTAATAAATGTTTAATGTTTAATCAAATTTTGAACGTCAACAAAAACTTAACTTGGGCGTACATGGTCGAAATCCGAATCTAAGGTCAAATTTGAGTCCACATTAGTGTTCAAAACCTCAAAATACACTTTCTTAAAATTTAGACAAAATCCCCAAATTTTACTCTTTGATTTATAATTTAGGAGCAAACATCCACGGGGTATATGATCAAATCCAAGTAGGATTTATTTACCCTCAAGATTTGGGAGAAATCCCTCTTTCACATTGTATCTTCCAAACTCCAAAAATCAATAATAGTGAAAATAAGAAACCGCGATAACCAACTGTCTTGACTCTTACGCGATCGGGACCTTCTCTCTTGCGACCGCGATGCACAACCCGCCAAGCCTACAGGATCACAAACCTCCTCCATGCCATCGAGAATCATAAAAGCTCCCTTGACCACATGCGAGACTCGGCATTGTGATCGCGTTGCACTGTTGTGCATCAGCCAACCGACAATATAAACTTAGCTCAAAATACTCCGAAACGACCTTGAAACTCACTTGACGCCCAAAGATCTATCCAATCATCCTAACAAGTTCGTATACCCTATATATAATCTCCAAAGTCTTGAAACACTAAAAACATATCAAAACCAAGAATCACGTATCAAATCAAAAATCTCAAATTCTCTTAAGTTCAAAATTTTAACTCTCGACTAAAAGTGCCGAATCAATCCTGGGCCACCCGATACCAGAATCAAAGATGCATATAATTCCAAAATTATTATACGAATCTATTGGAACCTTTAAAGCACCAATCATGGGTCGTTTACCGATAATGTTAACTTTCATAATCTCTTCAAATATTAGGCCTCTACTTACAGACTAAATGTTCCAAATCATTTCTGAACCCCTCGAAAGCCAAATCACCAATACCTGCAAGTCATAAAGCATTAAAGAAACCTATCAAAAGCATCAAATGGGGGAATGGGGTTCTAATAATCAAAACGATCGATCAGGTTATTATATTGTCCACCTCTTAAACAAACGCTAGTCTACGAATGGGTTTAGAACTGCACCTAAACTATTGAAATAATTTGGATATCTGCTCCATATATCTGTCTCGGCCTCCCAAATAGCTTCCTCATTTAGTTTCTCTATCCAAATCTCCTCACCGAAGCGATCTCTTTTGAACTCAACTTCCAAATCGCCTGTCCAATATAGTTATCGATTCTTCTTCATAGCACAACCTATCATCTAAATGCACTATGCTGAAGCCCAAAACATGCAACGTCTCTTCATTACACCTCCGGAGCACAAAAACAAGAAATACCATATGTACCCCCAACGGGCTAGGAGGCAAAGCATGCCTATAAGAAACCTCACCAACTCTTTTCAACACCTCAAATGTTCCAATAAACCTCGAACTCTACCTTCCCTTCTTCCCAAACCTCATCACGACCTTCATCGGTGAATTTTTAGAAGTACCTTCTCCCCCTCCATAAATGCCATATAGATCTTTTTTGTCTGCATAACATTTTTGCCTATTCTGCACCGTCCGAAGTCGTTCTTGAATTAACTTAACCTTCTCCAAAGCATCTGTCACAACCCAAAATCCCACCTTAAGGATCGTGATGGTACCTAGTGTAATAACTCGAACGATCTTTTTGTGTCTTTGAGCCTCATTTCCCATTGATGCTTCACACATGTGTATTAATGGTTTTATGACTTGCGGGTTGATTAGTTTTGTTTCGGGAATGATTTGGATTATTTAGACCCTTTGGTCGTTGGTTTAGAAGTCTAAGTTGGAAATATTGACCAAAGTTTGACTTTTAAGAAAATGATCCTGGAATAGTGTTTTGATGTCTCTGATAGGTTCATATCTTGATTTCAGACTTAGGCATATGCCCGGAATGCAATTCGGAGGTCTCTATGTTGATTTGACTTACTTTGCCAAAAGTTAGCAATTTGAGGTATATAAATTTTTCCACGTTTGACCGTAAGTTAACTTTTGGCTATCTTGTTCGGAATTTATCTTTGGGACTTGGAATAGGTCCTCTTTGCTATTTGGAACTTGTCTGCAAAATTTTGGTGTCATTTGGAGTTCGTTTGATATGATTCAGACGGTTGGTTGCAATTCTAGAGGTTCTTGAGTTTTCTTTCAAAATTCATATGTTTTAATATACGGTTCGTTGTTTTATATGTTATTTTTATCTGTTGATCACGCAAATGAGTTTGTATGATATTTCTAGGCTTGTGTAGATGTTTGGTTTGGAGCCTCTATGGCTCGCCTGAGTTTCGGACGTATTTCATAATAGTTTTGAACTGAATCAAATTGTTGTTGTCCTGGTGTATCTGATGTCAAAATTCCAAATACCGGCATACAATTGCAATCATAGCAGAAGGAGCTCAGGTATCGCATTCGCAATGCCTTGATCGCATTTGCAAAAACTATGTTAGACTAGGTAGGTTCGCATTTGCAAAGGGAGCAGGCTTCTCAATTGCGAAGACAATGTCACATTTGTGACTTCCCACTTAGCTATCAGTACCGCATTTTCAAAGCATTGTTTGCAATTTTGATGGTTCGCATTGTTGCACCCTGTTTTGCACTAGTCAAGACAGGATTCAACTAGTGGTTTATCTGTTGCCGATGAAAGAGAGTCGCCACCTAATATTTAAAAGTATACTAGGGTACCTATTTGATTACTAAGTTATATTTTTTACTGGTCTGCTAACCAGTGAGATTATGGGCAAGAGTTCTTGTTCTTCTGAGGGGAAGGTGTTAGGCACTCCTTAAAATCTACCCGAGGTAGCTCCATAGGACTTAGACAAATTTTAAGATATCAATTATTTATACTATGCTTAAGTACCATTAAACGCACGACTTACTATATTTATCTAAGAGAGGGTATATAAAGACACGTAAGACTTTAAGAGGGACTGTGAATTTGTATAAAAGAGTCTAGAGATAGGCTAAAAGAGTTCTGAAAATAGTCCATATTTTATAAGGCTTGCAAAATGTGATTAAGCTATAGAAGCGGTTGATTTAAGGAATGGCTGTTTATATAATTCTTAAAGATGTTTGCAAGAAAGTGAATCTAAATGTACCTTGATTCTAAAATCTTAAGAGAGGCAGTCTTTTAAAAATCTATTTTTTTGGTGATGGTGCTTCACTGTTTTATAAACATATGATTTACCGCTTGTTAGTAAAACCGACGATTATTTTCTAATATTCCTTTCTAAAAACGGGGGTGCTATTTTGATTAAATTCTGAGCTTCAAAACTCTTTTTAAAAAAGCGAGCGAGATCGAGGTAATGATATGAATATATTATAATTAGTGCAGTGAAGATTAATTACTAACTAATTCCCTTTAGTTTCTATATTATTTAAAGCTTGCATATGTTTCGTGTGTTATTAAAGAATGAAAGTAAAGTACATGATCTAATATATGAGTGTTAAATACATGATAAAAAATATGATAAAACGACAAGGAGAAGTAGGTGAAAGTAATGAAGGGAGTAAACTAGATTATGGAAGCAATAAATAGTAACGAAGGAGATGAGGGAAAGAAGAGTGGACTCTAGTGGTTGGCTTCAAGAACGTGGGCCCAGCATCCTGACATCCCCACTTAAATTTAATGCATTGGTGCAAAGTGGATGGCACCGCCCCTACCATATGTATCTTGGGCCTGCCCAACAACAAGTTGTAGGACGAGGAGATGTCCATTACTTGAAACAACATCGAAAAATCAACCGGCCCTATCTGCAAGGATAAATAAATTTCTTCAATAATATCCTTTTGCGAACCATCAAAGGCTCTCACCCTTACGTGGCTTTCCTTGACTTCCCTCAAATGAATTCCTAGCTCCCGCAGGGTGGAAAGAGAACAAATATTGACTCCTGACCCTCCATCGACCAGCACTTGGGACACCACTTTGTCCCCTCATTGGACAGTGATGTGAAGATCATTGTTGTGACTTGCACCTTCGACAGGAAGTTCGTCTCTTCCGAAGGTGATCATGTTTGCTTCGACCATTTTCCCAATTATCACGGCCAGCGCCTCATAGTGGTGTTACTTGGTACACTTACCATACTTAATACTTTCAATAATGCATCATCATGACTGCCGGAACTTAATAACAAATCCATGATTGATACATGTGTTGGAGTTTTCTTCAGCTGCTCCTCCTCGAAATACTTTTTTCTTGACATTCTCTTCCAAAACTCGGTGGCTTCTGGGTCCGTTATGTTCCTTCTTTGAATTTGTTAACTTTACGAGTTTCCTTGATTGACGTCTTCAGGAGCGTAGCATCTCCAAGACCTAGTCATACCATGGGCTGCGACAAAGTCAATCGTTTTGGCCTTTCCCTTTTGTTTGTACGTCTATGGGATAGTTTTGTGTTCCCGACTTTCTCTGTCTCCTGTAGCACCGGCAGGTTACTACTGATAAGTCTGAATTGTCATTGTTGGGTTCAGTTGCACTGTAAGAATCAGAGCCTTTTAAGGATGGATCCTAGCGGCTTCTGCATTTCCTACTGTGACAATTGTTCCCTTTAGGTCATACTCTTCGTCAAATGCGATCATGTTAGCTCCCTGATTTCAATGATTTGGCAGCAGATTGTGATTCACATTGGGCGGTGCCGGAGTGCACTAAATGGCTCCGCTCTTGATCAGGGTTTCAATTTCATTTTTCAACTTAAAACAATCTTCAATATCATGCCTAGGTACAGTGGAATGGTACACACATCTTTTAGTGGCACTTAAATACTTAGAGGGGTGTTCAGGAACCCATTCTTTGACTGGGTGTATCAATCCTGCTCTTCTCAATCTCTCGAACAATTTGGCCAGAGGCTCTGCAATCAGGGTATAATTTCTAGGACCCCTCTCTTTAAAGTTGGGAAAAGGGCGTGGATCATAAACATGTCAGTTTTGATGTGTAGTGGTTTGGATAGGAGCATATGGTCGTTGTGGATTTTGGTTAGTGTTGGCTCGAGGAGGGTTGTATTGTGGTTGAGAGTGGTAGTATGGATGTGTATTATAGACTGAAGCATAAGTGGGTGGTGGTGAATGGTTTATTGCGGAAAAAGAGGATTTTTAGTGATGTGGGTTGGGTTGATAATAAGGGACAACTGGTGAGGCCTTCTTTTTCTTCTTTATTCCGCTACCGATTGACCCTGACTGGATGGCCTTGCTACCCTCTTGCAGCACTGCCATGGATTGGACTCTACCAGATTTTATGCCTTCTTCTAAGAAATCTCCCATCTTGACCAGCTCGGAGAATTTCTGTCCCATCATTCCCATCATCTTTTAAAGGTATATTCCCTATTGGGCTCTGATGAAATACTTGGTTAGTTCACTGTAGTCTAGCGGAGGTTGCACCCCGGCGACCTCTGACCTCTACCGACGTGCATATTGTTGGAATGACTCAGATGGTTTTTTCTACAGGTTCACCAGTACGAACCGATCAGTAGTGATCTTTGTGTTGAATCAAAAACTATTCATGAAGTCCTCCACCATGTCTTTCAAGGTTCTCTAATTTTGAGGATCCTGTCGAGCATACTAGGTGAGTGGTTCTCCCATCAAACTTATTAAAAATAACTTCATTCTTAGCTTCTCGTTCCTCCTTACTCCGACTAACTTGTCACAATATGGCCTCAAATGTGTGTTAGGGTCCCCCGTCCCATTGAAGATATCGAACTTTGTGGGTTAGTACCCTGCTGGCATATCCACATCTAGATGATTACACAGATCCTCGTAGTCCATAGTTTCTCTTCCCCGAGAAACATGGAGACTCTTCATTTGCCTTCTCAACATTTGTAACAACTCAGATACTGACTCTTATTCCTTACGCCTTGCTTCTCTCTCCATCTCACCGTATTGGTCAATCTCGTAAGGCACCCTGACTATGACAGGTGCTGTAAATATAGGTTTAGAAATGGTATATATAGGGGAAACATACCGCTCATGAGTGGCGGTATGTGCCATAGGTATGTGCTGGTTAGTGGTGAAAGTGACTCCGTCACGCGGAGGGGTAGTTGCATTAGTATGAATAGGTGGGTTTTGTGATGTCTGAGTGTATTGTGGTGCATAGGGAGTGTGAATAGGGGGATTTGGTGGGTTAGCGGGGGTTACTGGAGGTATGACTCGAGTGATGGGAGTTGAAGTTGGGGTGTTGTTGTTTTGGCGTGATATGGAAGGAAAGTAGTCAGGGAGTGCATCAAAAGAAGGGAATTGAGGTGGTTGAGGAAGTGTTTTCACGGCCAGGTGCATCAGTACTCTGATACGCTGTGCCTCCTCCCTTGAAGACTTCATTTCTTTGGCCATCCTGGCCACGTATTCATCATTATTGGTGTTGTCTTTTTCCCCCGATCGTCTAGGGCTGTCGGCTATGAATAGAGCATGTTTAGTTGGGTCTTCTGCGGCTGACGTCTTTCTTTTTGATCTTAGATTGTATAGTGGTTCCGCCAGTTTTAGTCGACACAAACTAACTTTCTTTTCTTTTCGGCGATAATAATAAAATAAGATGAAAAACGTAAAGAAAAAAGGAACAAGAGTCAGTTTCTTCATTTATACAAGCAGAAAATCACATAGAGCAAAGAATTTGTGCATTATGGATAGCGCATTTCCTAGAATTCGCAGGAACCTCTCATTGCCGGAGGTAGGCCTAATTTGCAGAGACTTGACAAATATTTAGACTTGACACATTCCGATCCGAAGCAATTTGTTTTCATTGCTAATTTGGAATGATACAAGTGGGAACAAGGATTACATCAACGTTTCATAGAACTGCATGGTCTTTGACAACTTGCCCTTTTGGAAAGTAAAGAGAGAACTAGGGATAAGGGTACAAAGTGGGAAATAGAGAAAATCAACCAACTCTAAAAACCATCTTCTAAGTCGTTTCCCATATCCTTCTCTTTTTCTGGCTCCTCTTCCGGATCCTCCTCCGGGCTTTCCTCAAACTCCTACTCATCATTGTTGAATTCAAACTCCTCCTCTGGATCTTCTTCTGGCTCTATGCTAGACTTTATCTGGATGCACTCCACTTCCCGATCATCGTCTTCAGCAGGTGGCAACATGTATTCAATGAATCTTGGGACCACCTGGCGATGCATTGAACTAGTCACAATGTAGTATGGCAAGATCTCATGGTCAATTAGTAAAGCAGCCATCGCATCTTCTAACTAGGCTATATCCTCTCTGCTTGGCCGGGCTAGCTCTTCTTCCTCGTTAATCCAGGCGTAATACTTAGGAGTACACCATGAGTTTTAACCCATAGGCCTTGTGTCCAGGTTGTTCGAGTCTTCTTGTAGCCTTCTTATCCTGGGAATGGGAATCTGCCCATTGTACTCATCCTCGTATAGCGATGTCCTTGTTCATAAAGGCACATCCTGGATCATCTCAAACTATCTGAGGGCCCCCATGGATGAGTATGATTGAATACTTTCCAGTCCGATCAGCTCAATGAAGTATTTTCAAGGAGTCCTCAATATTGACTTCCACCTAACCAGGAGAGCTTCCAGTTGATCCATTATTTTGTCAGATTGGTTAGCCTTTCCCTCCATTCTTCTTGCCTATTTGGGGAGACCTAATGTCTAATTCTTTCATTGTTGTTGCGGATCATATTGCTGACGCCCACCAAGTAGGCGATAGTGGCCTCGCGCCAGAAGAAATGTTCAGTAGCCCAGATCTGAAGCGGCAAGTAACAACCTTTAAAGAAATCATACCCTCGTGCACATGCGGATAGATCCCTCAGCATCTAAGCTAACACCATCGGCACCAATGTATCTTGAACATTGCCACGGGAGGTTTCAATGACCACTGGTAATAAGTTTATGTTGATACGGCCCCTTCGCTGCGGGAAGACCAATACTCCCAACAGTGCTAATGAGAAAGTGATAGGCCTGAGACTCTCCTACGTCGCTTGGTCGCATTGAAACTCCCCTGAATACCATTCGTATCTTTCAGGGTGCCTAAATCTGTCAAACAACTGGTCGAGGCTCACCTATCCGTCCTCGATACTTCGAAGACTCCTACTGTTGGCAAGGACTTAGGCATCCAAGAATCGGTAACCGGGCATAGTAACTGGCAATACTGGCTTTCTTCTGTTGAACAACAACTCCATGAAACATATGACTTCTTCCAATGTTGGTACTAACTCACAGTCGGCAAATTTGTACACCACCATAGCCGGATCCCAAAATTCTATCAATAGGTGAGTGAGTACCTTGTCTGCTTGGATGTTCAGCAATGCGGTTAATTCCCCCAGGTGCGTCCGAACCTCATCTCCGTGTTCCCGATGAATATTCTTCCACCACTATTTCAGTTAGTGTGGTGCTCCCATTACCATGCTGATTTCAGGGATGTTTCGGTTGATTTCCATTTTCTGAGGTAGGTAAAAGAATGATGTTTTGGGTAAGTATTTACTTTGGATCTTTAAGTGTCTTGTCAAGTTTGTTTGTCTTTCCATAGAAGTCATGTCTTTGGGCGCATGACGCATTGACATTAGGGTGGAGTTCCTAATTGTGTGTCGGTGCCAAGGACCAGACTCACCTAGGTTTATGCAGTATAACCTATTTTACTAGAGTAGAGTGTTTTCTACCTTTGAATAGGACTGAAGGCTGCGAGAAGTTATGTCAGTTGACATGACAAAGATATTCTTTAAAACTAGAGAGTTTTCAAATGAAGGTTTGGATAGGTGTAAGAGACAACCCTCGCGTGCCATTGTGTGTGATAGTTTACGGTCAAGACTCGATAGGAAGAAATGTGATGATAGTGTATATAAAGCAGTAACAGACAAGGGTGTAGTACCAATAAGCATGATAATTAGAAAGCAAGGTATAAATAAATCTAGAAGCCAAATTAGTCTAAGTTTGCTAAGGTCAGAATCTAAGTGTGAATAACCCCAGCAGATTCGCCATGTTGTTGCACCCTATTTTGCACTAGTCAAGGCATGATTCAACTTGTGGTTTCTCCGTTGTTGATGAAAGAGAGCTATCACCTAATATTTAAAGGTATACTAAGGTACCTATTTGATTACTAAGTTACATTTTTTACTGGTCTGCTAACTAGTGAGATTACAGGTAAGGGTTCTAATTCTTCAAAGGGAAAGGTATTAGGCACCTCTTAAAATCTACCTGAGTAGCTCTATAGGACTTGGACTAATTTTAAGGGATCGGTTATTTATACTATGCTTAATTACCATTAAAATCACGGCTTACTATATATATCTAAGGGAGGGTATATAAAGAGATGTAAGACTTTAAGAGGGATAGTGAATTTCTAAAAAGTCTAGAGATAGACTAAAAGAGTTCTTAAAGTAGTCCATATTTTATAAGGGTTGCAAAATGAGATTAACTCATAGAAGTAGTTGATTTAATGAATTGGTGTTTATATAATTCTTAAGGATATTTTTTATAAAGTGAATCTAAATGTACCTTGATTCTACAATATGAAGAGAGGCAGCCTTTCAAAAATCCATTTTTGGGCGATGGTGCTTCGCTGTTTTATAAAAATCTGATTTACCTCTTGTTAGTAAAACTGGCAATTTTTTTCAAATTTTAAGAACAAGCAAGTGAGTGAGATCAAGGTAATGTTATGAATACATTATAATTACGACAGTGAATATTAGTTACTAACTAATTCCCTTTAATTCCTATATTATTTAAAGCATGCCTATGTTTCATGTGATATTAAAGCATAAAGGTAAAGTAGATGCTCTACTATATGAGTGTTAAATACATAATAACAAAATGCGATAAAACGACAAGGGCAGTAGGTGAAAGTAAAGAAAGCAGGAAACTAGATTATGGAAGCACTAAATAGTAATGAAGGGGATGAGGGAAAGAAGACTGGACTCTGGTGGTTGGGCCTCAAGAAGGTCGGCCCAGCAATTGAAAGATATGGCTATAGCTGACTGGACCCTCCAGAAAATGCAACAAGACTGGTTTAGGACTGAGTTCCTTAGGAACTTAGCAGGCCCAAGAAAGAAGGTCATTAGATGTATATTTCATATTTTCAGCATATTCAAACAGGTATGAAATATATATAGACAAGCGACTGAATAGGAAATTACCAATATTCAAATACTATGGGAAACTATATTAATGTGGTAGTTATACACGGCAAATAATTTAAAACTGAAAACCTTTCGTTGTCATTAAAAATTAAACCCCTAAATAAACAAATGTGTCAATGAATTAAGGGCTAAGCAAGAGATTCTACTCAAGGTCAATGCCCCCTTTGAATCCCCCGACACTTCAAAGTTTCCAAGGGACTCAAGGCCCAGGGCAATGCTTGTGCTGGGGAGGGCATCCCAACCTAGAGTTAAAATCCACTCTCAAATACCCCTAAACACTAACATCATATTTTTCTTATAGGTTTAAGTGCTAATGAGGCTCTTTCAATATAAACTAAACGCTATAGCATTACTTACCACAAAAATATACTTTCCCTCCTAACATAAGAACATATAGTCTACATTAGATATCAAAGAAAAGAATACATATCAAGTAAGTTTAAAGGTCGGACTTTAGAACACACACAGTACAGGAGCAGAAACATCACAACCATACTATTAAAGGTTTGGATATTAGAGAAGAGCACACTCAATGGAAGGGCAAGCTATACAGGGTTCATGCATGCAGCAACACAAAGATATAGATGCTCCTGTCTCTGGCAACCCAACAGAGAACTGATTGGTTTGCTTCTAGAACATGCGTGATTGATGATACTACTTAGCACTTTAAGGGTCATCAATAAAGATTCAGACGAAATAGTTATGGGTGGCCACCTTTACAGAAGATATTAGAAAAAGGATTGAACTTCCAACGTGACTACAAGTCCACAGATTTGAAAATGGAATCCCTAAGAGCTCAATAGAGTTATATCTCTAACAGTATTAACCATAACAAGTTATCATGTTCAGACAGTATCAACAAAGGACTTCATAAGGTTTAAGGATCAAGTTAAGTTTCAAATTAACAACAGGGAATGGATTGGTGTGGTTCAGGTCAGAGCATGAAATCAAATCAAACAGGAACATATAGTACTCAGTCAGTTATTTATAGGCAACGCAAATGAGGTTATGACTTCATATAGACAGGGGATATTTACACATTACAGGATCAAATTAAACATGTCATGAGGATAGGGAGTTACAGATAAAGGAAAGCATTATATTAAAACAAG
Source organism: Nicotiana otophora (assembly GCA_000715115.1). Classification (NCBI taxonomy): domain Eukaryota; kingdom Viridiplantae; phylum Streptophyta; class Magnoliopsida; order Solanales; family Solanaceae; genus Nicotiana; species Nicotiana otophora. The sequence goes on along the minus strand of AWOL01S0006536.1, from coordinate 418,584 downwards.
TTTAACTTAGGCATACGTCTAGTTTAGTATCTAAATATGAAGTAGTCATGCTTCAGCTTTTAAAAGTTTTCACTTGATTATAACAGAATAACTAAGTCCTACTTTTTATGGAAGATAACTTAATGATAGATGCATGTAAACTTCACGAAAAAACAACAGTAGTTCAAAGAGATTAAAGACAGGGAAGTACAATACCAAGTAGGTTTTGAATGGAACATATATTTGAAGATTTTAACTAATCATGAGACAGCAAAACAACCACCTGTCAACTATAACAAAACATGATCATTGCTTGTTTAAGAAGGGAGGATAACATAATCCTAACAGGATGTATACATTAGAGTTATTGGTATTCATGAAAAGAAGAAAGTTCAATTCAAACAAGACTAGGTCAACAGATGCAACCAATAACTAGATGAGATCATGAGAATGTCATAGTGACAACCCGGTGGTTGCTTTCAAAATTACCAGACACAAGTATAGAGAAGAAAATCATGTAAACATTTAGATTTTCATGCTTAAGTTAAATGGTAGATGATATAAACTTAGGAACCTTCAGATTCATCTCAGATATGGTTATCATACAATTGACTCGATTATAAGACTAATAGAATACAGGAAAAATAATATGTAAAGGTGAATGCCACTGCAGAATCATCAATAGAAGGCATGGAAGTTTAGGTGAGCATGAATGATCAATCAAGGCACATTACTACTTTAGTTGTGCAGATTATTTAGACTCAGAAATAAAAGTCATCAAGATTCACATAATAGTTTGATAAATTACTAATTAAAGATTCAAAAAGCATGGCATATGATCATCAAAAACATATTATCACAAATGAAAGATAAACATTTCTATGCTAATTGTAAGCATCATCAGTAAATATAGTTCACAGAAAACCAACATCATATTCATAATGTTTATATAAAGTGATTAAAACAGAGAAATTAGTAGTGCACTGACCTTTTTGAAGACATCAGACCAAATGAAGACTCTCTTTGTTGCATAAGACCCGAAAAACATCAAGTTCGAAGCAGCCATAATACTCAGAAACAAAAAAGAAGAGAATAGTGAGGAACCCTAGGCTTTTAATCTCCAAAGTGCTCTTAAGTGATTGTGTAGAGGATTTCAGTGTTAGGTTGTCGTCTTGGTGAGAACATTAAAGAGCTTTATTTATAGTGCCATTTAAGACTCTTAGGGTTTTAGATTCAAATCAGTAGTGGAGAGTGACGCATGGTAGGTGATGATAGCAAATTAAGTGAAACAAAATCTCAAAGACAGAGGTGAATTCATGATAGTTTTTACCTGAGTGGAGAACAGTCGACCACTGAAGGCAAATAACTAACGGACAAATCCTAAATCTCAGAGGTCACTATGTTTGACCCCTGGGTACATAATATTCATGATAAAACTCTGAATCGTGCACATGCATGGCTCGCTTGTGCAGAGTGAGCGGAGAAACCAGATAATATGAAAGTTTATCAATTAGGTCTAAGGTTTCGAATTGGGATTTTTGTATTCTAACAACGAGAGTGGAAACTAGGCTCACTAGCTTCATCTCGTAGGGGAAAAGGAGATAAATTTTCAAGTTGATTTGAAAGAACAAAAGAATAGTTTTTCAACCTCATGAGTTGTTTCTAATCTCTTAGATTTTGAGAGCAAAAAGGATTAACTAGCGGTATTTAGGGGGGTGGAGAGACAAAAAGTATTAATATATGGTTTATTTGAAGCCTTGCATGAATTTGTGCAAGGTTTATTTGCTGTCCGTGTCTGTGAGGTTGAGATAAGTGAGAGACAAAAGGGAAAGAAGGGCGGCGGGGTCAGAGGGGAAATGATTTAGGGTTAGGGGATTGGGGGTTGGTCTCTGAGGATTATGGTTGATAGATGGAACAGGAGTCGTTGGATCTGTTGATCAATGACTCAGATTATTTGGTGATCTTTTATATATATATCAACTAGGCAAGGTGCCTAGGGATAGTTTTTATATATATATAAAACTCAAAATAAAACAAAGTGTTAGGAGGTCTAACAAGATGAAAGAAATATACTTTGACGAATACATAATTTCTATTATCAATGTTGGGAGATATAGTCAACACTGATATCACAAAAAGTAGGATAATAAAGCAGTGAAACTGGTTTATAAAAACTAGCCATGCTAAATCTTCACGATTGAAGCCTGTATGTAGCCTTCTTTTGTTGCAATTTTGACTATCTTCCGTTTGCTGTATCCACTGTGAACTGAATGAAACTAGTAATGAATCTTTAAAATTGATTTGCAAACCTGCATTTGCATCTTCCTCAAGCGTGTAACTCCTATGATCATCCACATAATCTGTAGCAACTTCTATTGCAAAGCCTACTGTCTTAGAACACCCTTGTCTTTCCAGAAGAATATCGTGACTATACTTACCTCTTCCAATCCTATCCCTTAGTATTATTTGATTGTTATTATTCCTAGTATCCAGTAATACAACTGCATTCTCACGATTTCTTGGACAGCTATACGTGCTTCTCAATGATACTAAGTTCTAGCATTTTCGAGCATGTGTGAGCATACACTGTTTGGGCAGGTAGTCGTGTGATCTCCAGCAGCCATCTATTGATGTTAATGATTGGCACCATTCTTGGGATGTAGAGGTACTGATATTCATTAGGGTGATGTTCCATGATGCATCCACTGCTCTCAATTTTGAGTTCCAAAATCCCAAGTCATGTCGTAAATTGATCAAGCTTCTGGGCTTTCTTTTGCATATCCCATATTTAGACGTGTGATCATGTAATCTCCAGTAGTAATCTGTGGTAACCATTAATTGTAACCATTCTCAGGATGTAGAACTAATAAGGTGTATTGGTGTTTTGCAATACAATGCACCCATTGTTCCCATATTCGACTGCCAAATTCCCCTATCGATTAACTTTCTGGCCAGAATTTTACATGTTTCCATGCTTATGCCTACTATTAATACTCCTTCAAGAGAATGGGCATCAACTGCTAATACTACCCTTTGAATTTGTAGCAGATAGTATGACATGGATACAGTAAAGATCCCTGCAAAAAAGAACACAAAGTTAGTATAAAAAGAATCATCATCTCCTCCTCCCTAAGGACTCGAGTATGATGATCTGCAGACACATATTGTTCTGGACATCTATTCGCCTGGCTCCCTGTATATGATATCAATGCTATTGGGTGCATTATCTTTCTGCACAACACACCCCTTGATCATGTTAACTCCAAACTTCATTCAATCCTCATTGCTTCAAGTAACAATATTTCTCAAGTTGTTTCAAGCCTGCTTCTCCACCTTGTTATCACCTCTCCTCCTAATTGCTTGCTATTTTTACTCTTACATACTGGTATTGTAATTTGTCATTATTCACTATCCTCCTCCCTTGATTATATATCTCCTAAAAATAGTGAGCCTCAATAGATCCAACATCTAATGCATAATTAGCTAGATGATCAGCCAATCTACTTCCCTCCCTTAATGTATGGGCCATTGTTACGTTGATCCTTGCCATCATTTCCTTAATCTCTTCTACCTGGGCAGTAATGGCCCGTGGCATACTTCATTCTCCAATTATCATATTTTTGAGCATCATTGAATCATTGTGAAGCTCAATAAGCACATAGGCATTTTGCACACAAAACCTCAAGGCTTCCAAAATTGCATTTTCTTCAGCTTTAGTATTTGTCCCTTTTTGTACCTCCTTTCCACATCCATATATTACATCGCCCTCCTCATTTCGTAGCACAAAACCAATGGAACTTCTTCCATGATTTCCCATAGATGCCTCATCTGTATTAACCTTTATCCACCCTGGACATGGACATTCCCACAACACTTTAGTAACCTTCAGTTTGGGTATATAGGCCTCCATTATATTCAGCATTTCTGGCCATTTATGTGGCATATTCTGTAGGCCTGGCTTTCTAACTCTGACTAAGGATTGCATAGTCGTGGAAACCTGATAGATGACTCTACTTATAGATATTGCATCTCCATATTTGTAGATGTTTCTTCTCTTCCATAACTCTCGTACAATAATAGCTGGTAAAGCTTGCAGAATAGGCTAATATCTAGGAATCACATTAGCAGTCCAACACTTAGTCACAGCCTGATGAAATGTAATCCCATCCAATGCAGTACTTGCATGCCCAAAAAAATATTTCCACATTCTATTAGCAGCATATGATGTAAAGAAGAGATGTTGCCTTGTCTCCTCCTTTGGTTCAGCACAACACCAGCATTTAGAAGCCATTAGGTATCCCACTCTCCTAAAAACATCATCCAAAGGCAGCGTATTTCTCCATACTTTCCACATGAAGAAAGCAATCTTGAAACGCACACTTTTCACCCATATTTTCTTGTAAGCATTGGCAGGTTTATTTCTTCTTCTCAAGTATTCCCATGCTGACTTTACACTTAACTCTCCTCTTATTTCCAGCATCCATTGAGGCTTATCTAGAACATCATGCACCACTAGAGGCTTCATATGTAGAAGAATATGCTCTGTAAATTCTTCTGGCAGTATCTCCAGAATTTTATCTCCATTCCAAGCACTATCATCCATCACATCATACACATTATCGACTGTTTCATCTACTCCAAACTCTGGAGGAACAAGGAAATATAAAGCCCCCAGTCCCGTCAAGTTATCAAATCAAAAAAGAGAGGATCCCATCTTTGGATACCAAGTAATTTGGTGTTCAATTAAATCCCTGCACTCCAACATCTTCTTCTATATCTGAGACCCCTCCCTTCATGGTACTATCACTGCATTTAGTTTCTTGCAATATTTCTGATTCATAAAGGCACTCCAAAGGATTGGCTTAGTTTAAAAATTTCACCACAATTTAAAGAATAGAGCCTTTGAAACGTCATGCAAAGATCTAAAACCAATGCCCCTCTCATCACATGGCATGCAAAAGTTATTCCAAGAATCCCAATGTCTAGTACTGCCACCTATAGAGCTGCTCCAGAAGAATTGAGCAAAAATCTTGTACAATTTGTTGATGACATTATTTGGAGGATTAACTAGTGATAGTAAATGAGTGGGCATGCTTTGAAGTACATGAGAGATCAACATTGCTCGACCACCTATGGATAACAATTTACCCTTCCATGCTTGCAGTTTATCCATCACTTTAGTGATCAATCCTTGATAGTAATCCATCTTCTTCCTAGCGTAAACGATAGGATATCCTAAATACGTAAATGGAAATTCCCGTCTACCAATTCCAGTGATCCTTTCCACCTTTGTAATTACCTCCATACTAGCAGAATGATGCATATAAGTGGTTGATTTACTCTTATTCACCAACTATCCAGATTCAGCTTCATATGCTCTCAAGACCTCCATCACCAATTGTAAAAAAATAGTGCATGAAGAGGAGAAGATAATGGTATCATCCGTATATGATAAGTGATTGATTTTAGGACTTCACTTAGGTAATACAAATCCACAAAAATATGGATTCAAATGCAAAGCATTTAAGCCCCTGGACAATGCTTCAACAGCCAAAATGAATAAAGTCGGTGAGGCTGGATCCCCTTGCTTGACACCTTTAGTTGATTTGAAAAACCATGAGGTTGTCTATTTATGAGTAATAAATACCAATTGTTTGAGACAATTCCAAACACAAGCCCTATGAATCTCTCACTAAACCTTATCTTCCTTAATACCTTTATCAAAAATAAGCAAGAAAGTCTATCATACGCTTTGGTCATATCAAGCATAATAAGTACATTAGGTCTAGCCTTAGTTCTTTACCTAATGTCCGTTATAATTTCTTGAGCTAGAAACACATTTTCAACAATATTCCTCCCTTTTACAAATCCAGCTGGATCCTCAGATATTATGTTAGGAAGCAATCCTACTAACCTCTTATGTATTACCCTTGAGATGATTTTGTTGGTAAAGTTTCTAAGGCTTATGGGCCTCATGTCTGAGAATGTTGTCACCTCTTTCTTATTTGGCAATAAAACCAGATTCGTGTGTGTAATACATTTGGGCAATTCTTTGCCATTGAAATAAGCTAGAACCATATAAAAAATGTCATCCCCAATGATATCCCAACAATCATGATAAAAACTGCCTGTGAATCCATCTGGACCTTCTGCACTTTCTCCGTTAAGACCATAAACAACTATCTTGACCTCCTCTTTAGTTGGCCAGTTGATCAACTCTGCATTCTATTCCATCTCTATCAATCTCGGTACATGATCAATTATGCCAAATGCGTAAGGGACAGTTGTTTCTGTGAACTTATCCTTGAAGAATCAAACTGCCTCTTCAGCCATTTCATCCTCTTCTTCTATCTAATTCCTAGCACTATTTTGGATCCTTTTGAGGTGATATCTTTTCCTTCGACCATTAACCTGTATATGAAAGAACTTAGTGTTTCTATCTCCATCCTTGAACCATTGCATTCCAGACTTTTATTTCCAGAATTTGTCTTCAATAGCAAGATATCTGATCATTCTGCCTGCACCTTTTGTAGTCTTTCTCTATTCTCTTGTGTAGGAAATGCCTCAAATTGAGCTTTATGACCCATCATCACTTCCTCCAAACTAGCTATCTTCTGAAATATATCACCATATATTGCCCTGTTCCAAACTGTCAATGCCTTCTTCAACTTCTTCAGTTTGTGGTTAAACATGATAAATAGATTGGCACTAAAGTCAACATGTCAATTCTCCCTAGGTCTTTAAATGTATCATTCTTGATATAGAAATTCAGAAATCGAAAAGTCTTTTTATAGATTTCACACTTCAAAAGCATAGGGCAGTGATCTGATCCTATCTTTGATAGATGTGTGACTTCTAATCCAGGAAAGGTTTGTTGAAATTCCATATTTGCTAAACATAAATCAAGCCTTTTAAAAATGCATTCCTCGTCTGCTCTTCCATTCCACCATGTGAATATGCTACCTTTGAAGCCCAAATAACTGAGATTGCAAGTGTTTATGCAATATCGGAAGTCATCAACCTCATTTAAGGACACATGCAATCCTCCAAAGTTTTCTTCCTCATCCCATATTATATTACAATCTCCCTCAACTAGCCATGGGACAGTCATATCTCTTGCCATTGCATATAGTGAATCCCACAATTCAATCCTCTCAATAGCATCACATTTTGCATAGACCAAAGTAAGAATGAGTTCCACGTGAGTTTCAGTGTGAAATAACCTCAATGTCAACTGCTGCACCATGTTGTATAAGATAGTAACTTCAAATACTTCATCAATAAATGCCCATATCTTGTTTGAACATTTGCAATCGCCTATGCAAAGCCTATTTTCCTTCTATACCTCTCCAATTTTCTAGCTTGTTGCATAGGGTCCTTAAGTCCAATGAACTCAAAGTGATGATGTCTATTCATTTTGATAAGCCTCTCAAAGGATTGTTTAGTCTTCACTAACCTAACATTCCAAATAATTGCATTCATTACAAATTATTTTATTTGGTTAGGGTTCTTCTTGTTTGGACCCCAATTGACGGAACAATGGAGTTATCTTTTGCTGGTTTCTTCCTCCCTTTAGCTGCTTATTTAACCTTCTCCATTTGCCTTGGAGAAAAGGTCACCTTGCCTGGCCATATTATGAAAATTATGGGCAATTGTCTCTTCATCAAAGTCCTTGCCTGTTATTGCATTGTGTTCCCCTTCCCCTTGATCATCTATGCCTACTGCTGCCAGAGTATTAGACTTCTGATGTTTAGGAATCATAGCTTAATCCCAGTTTTATTATGCTGCTTCCCCTGACTGATTTCTGATGGAACGTTGCTTTTAATCTCAGTAGCTGATTGAACCTTAGTCAACTATTTATTCCCAAAAACTGCATTCTCCCTATTCTCATTATTAGCAACTTCAAGAACTGAAACAATTGTTCCAGTTCCACCTGGATCACCCATGTTGACATCAACATCTTTAAGCTGTATAGTAGACACATTAGGATTACCTGCAGCCACTTGACTTCCTTTGCTATTAGCAGTTGTATTTTGTGTACCATCAGCATTGTTCACATTCTCCTCCTCATTGTTATTGGTAATTACTGCATCTCCATTTACACTCTGTTCCTCTTCTTCTACTTCGATATCAGAATCTATTTCAGCTTGCATTCCACTAGAATTACCCCTTCCTCTGAATCTTCTTCCCTTTGATCAGCCCACAGCCTTCCTCCAGACCATTGAATCTTCTTATTGCCCTCAAACATATCATTCCTTGCCTTTGCATCAGTATTATTCATCTTGTCTAGATTTTTGGCCAACTATCCTTCCACACGAGTATCTTGGGTTGGAATATCTTGATATGAAGTATTATTAGCTACAACATTACCTTTAAAGGTTCTTTGTACCCATTGAGCTGTTGATTAAATATTTCTAACTTCCTCATTCCTTCTACTATTAGGACTAGAAGTTACCCCATCTATCGCGCGTCAATCCCAGCCGGTGATGGATTAAAGGTAGGAGCTGCTGGATTCAATCTTTTACCATTTCCAGTTGGAATGTTTCTAGGACTACGATTAACATTACATTGATTCCCATACTTAGTAGGAGAAGGTTTATCCACTTGAGTTACTTCCCGATCTTCCTCAATGACAACTAACTGATTGTTCTGCACCTCCCCTTCTTCAACACCTTCAAAAGCTGCAAATTTGTTACGAGTTTGAAACTGTTTATCACAAGAATTAGCCACCGGAACCAACTCATTTCCAATTTTTGCTTGACTATCTTGCTTAGTCCCATCTTTACCTCGATTGTTCCTTACTTCCTTCCATTGTGCATCTACATTACCAACAACCTTTCCACTAGACAAAATCATCAACGATGCAGATTCTTTCCTTTTTCCTTAGTGCCTTCAAAAAACACATTCTCAGAATATTGATTCTCAGCAGATTTGTTTGCCATTAGTTTTTAATGCATCCTCCAACACTCGATCATCTCATGACCTTGAAGTTTACATTCCTTACAGGACTTAGGGAGGTAATCATACCTAATTGACACTCATTCAGTCCTTACTTCCCCAGTTGCTTCATTCTCAATATCCATTCGTACCTTCTTAGCTAAATTTGCTACAAGATCGACAAGAACTTTCACTCGCGCACAACTAGGCCTTGTTTTATTGATAGTAGCCATGTCAAGATGCAATGGCTTTCCAACTTCTGAAGCTAGAGAAAATAGGCACCCCTTGACAAAAAAAGTAGGTAACAAATTTGGGAATGAAATCCATGCCACTACTTTTGGTGTTTCTTCTCCGGCCTTGAAATTTGCATCATAAATTAGCGTCCTCAACTTATATTCATATTCAGCTTTCTTTTTAACGTAATACACACTTTTGGATGAAAAGTCTATAAAATATTGCCATAGAGTCAATCGAATCAAAACATGCTTGTCCCTCAAAAATCTCACGTTACATTCGCCTTTAATCCCACATTGAGATGGTATAATTCGACGTAACTCCTGGAGCTCAGGCCATCCATATGAGAACTTACATACAACAGTGTATTGTAAGCCTTAAAGCACAATCATGCGGTCAATCTCTGCCTCAGTAACTTTTACCATGGGTTGTCCTTGTAACAGTGTTGCACGTCAATGAGGTATGGGTGCGACAGTAGCTTGTGCATATACGTTAACTTGCATGGGGCCATTCAACGTGCTAGGTTTTAATATTTAGGAAATCTAAGGGTGTATTTATTGGTGGATTGTTGTTCAAAGGATGGGCAATAGTAGGGGGAGGCAAACCAATCCCCACAAGAGGTTGGTCGCCGGCCGTAGTGGCCATACGCAGGTTTTTGCCGCAGTTTGCCCTAGTGTCGCCCTAATTCTCAAGAGAGAGAAGAGTTTGCCCTAGTGTCGCCCTAGTTTGTGCAGATACGTTAACTTGGATTTTTTAGAAATGTTTTAAGTGGGAAAATCGGGGCCCGTTAGATCAAAAGAATTTGGATGGTTGAGATTTGATCTCTGGGGGCGGTTATTTAGATTAAAAGAAAAGTCAGGGAATAAATGTGAGTCGTTGATCTGAGGAACATACGACTCAGATTCGTTTGTGCTCCTTGTGTGAATGATGAGGGAGGGTGATGTGGCGTGTTGTGATTGGTGCAAATGTGAAGGCTTGGATCACCAACAGGGAAAGAGATCGGTGTTTGGGTTGGGTAATTTTGGACTAGGCTTGAGAAAATGGACCAAAAATGATTTATAAAATGGCTATTATGTTTTTTGATTTGGAAATTACAATTGTGGCCTTTTTATCTTTTAAACCCTTTTTGAATTTAATTTAAATAAACTTAATAATTTTAAGTAAATATGGTAAAAATTATAATTACTATATATACTCCTTATTATTCAATTAATTATTTATAAAAAAACTTTGTTTTCCCTAGACCGCAACATTAATTTCGAATTTCACATAATGTATATATAAGAATTATTTTAATAATCTTAATAATAGTTAATATATTTGTAATTACATATTGTTAATACTACGCAATTAATTTACAAACTAATACTTGGTTAATTTGTAAAAGATAGATATTTATTACTAGAAAATATTTTGAAATAGTTATTGTAAATTATTAAGTATAAATAAATTAATTTAAAAGGGAGGGTCAAAATTGGCCGTCAAAAGTGCTTCCCATGCGTATCGATCACTTTGCCTGCAAGCCCTTCCCACGCCTATCGATATCTAAAAGGCTCCAATCTAGCCAAAAATAATGTAATACTATCAATATAAGCTATAGGAATAGATTCCAAATGATAAAGTTAAGATCTTTAACCAAAATCAAAAAGTCAACCCCGGGCCCACGTCTCAAAATCCAATAAAATTTATACAATCCGAGCACCCGTTAAGTAATGAGTCCAGCCATAATAAAATTATTCAAATCCGACCTCAAATCACCAAAATGCGGTCAATGAAGTTTCACAAATGTTCTCAAAATTTTCCAACTTAAATCACTAATTAAATAACAAAAATAACGATGGATTCATGTATAATAGCCAAATCCGAGTTAGAATCACTTACTCCGATGATTTCCTTGAAAATCTCTCAAAATATCGCCATAAACCGAGCTCTCTAAGTTCAAAAAATGAAGAATGAAATTAAACCCTCGAAAACACACTTTGCTGCCCAGCGATCTCGCACCTGCGAGCCCTCAGCCGCATCTGCGGCTGCGCACCTGCGGAACTTCCCTCGCAGGTGCGACCCTCACTTAGGCCTCTGAGTTTTCTCTTATGCGGTTTGCTTATGCAGAGAATCGACCGCTCTTGCGAGTCCGCTACTATGCCTCACCTCTGCACCTGCCGTCCATAGCCAAATGCCCAAACTCCACATTTGCGGTGGCAAATCCCGCTTCCTCGGTTGTGCATTGTTCTTCCCGTGGCTGGTCGTTTCCTCTTCTGCGATGAATCTCTCGCACCTGCGGCCATTCCTACCGTAGATGTGATGACAGCAGAACAATAGTGGCATTAGCACATAACTATGTCCTATATCATCTCGAGTCCAATCCGATTCACACCCAGGGCAACGGGGACCCCGCCTAAATATACCAATAAGTTCAAAAACACCTAACGGACCAATGCGAGTCTCAAATTCACATAAAAAACATCGAAAATACGAATCGCACCCCAATTCAAGCCTAATGAACTTTCAAATTGTCAATTGCTTAAACAATTGCCGAAACACACCAAATCAACTCCAATTGACGTAACATTTTGCACACACGTCATAAATGACACAACAGACCTATATCAACTTCCGAAACTAGAATCCAAGCCTGGTAATAACAAAGTCAACTCCCGAGTCCCACTTCTCAACTCTACAAACTTCTCAACTCTCCAAACTTAAACTTTTCCAACTTTCGCCAATTCAAGCCAAATCATATACGAACCTCCAAATCAACATCCAGACACACTCTTAAGTCCAAAATCACTATAAGGAGCTATCAGAACCTTCAAAACTCTATTCCATAGTCATTGACACATAAGTCAACATTTGTTCAACTATTTCAACTTATACTTCCAACCTTGGGACGGAGTGTCCCAATTCATTCCGCAACATCCCCGGAACAAAACCAATCACCCCAGCAAGTCACATAACAACAAATGAACATAAAATAAGCAATAAATAGGGGAACGTGGCTGCAATACTCAAAACGGCCGACCAGGTCGTTATATCGCAATCACGAACCCTGTGTCGCAATTGCAACATCTGCAACTGAACGAAAGGTTAGAAAGTCGGGATTTCATCTCATTTATGTCATTTTAGAACCCTATACTCGGTAGGAGGCAACTTGGATAGGGGATGTTTATTTACAATCATTGGGTAAGTAGTTTTAATCAATTTTCAACTATATTTCATGATTATATATGAGATTTAACATCAAATTTATGAAAATCAAAGAGAAATTTTTTGGATTTTTGTCAGTGTTTTGAAAAATAAAAATTTTGGTTTTGTGAGTCGAATTGGACTTATAGGTAGTCATAATCTACCGTTGGACTCAGGTTTCGACCGGACGAGTTCGGGGTTGACTTTTTTTGACTTTTGGGGAATTGTGTAAAGATCATATTTATCTATCGTGATAGGTTTTTCTTGCATTGGTTGATGTTATTAAGTTATTTTTGGTTAGATTAGAGTCATGCAGAGGTGAAGTTTAGGAAAAAAGCTATTTTGAGGGTTCATTTGGCATAATTGAGGTAAGTATCTTGCATAACTTTGTGTGGGGGAACTACTTGTAACGACCCCGCCGGATGTTTTTAGTATTATAGCCTCGTTCCTCTATTTATTGCCTCCTATATATTCAATTATGGTTATGCGACTTGCTAGGGTGGTTGGTTTGGTTTCGTATGAGTTTTGGAGTGAGTTGGGACACTTAGTCCCAAAGTTGGAAGCTTAAGATAGAAGAGTTGACTGGAGTTTAACTATTGCATAGACGACTCTAGAATGAAGTTTTGATGATTCTGTTAGCTCCGTATAGTGAGCTTTAACTTAGGCGTATATCCGGATATTGACTTCGAGGTCCGTATGTAGGTTTGAGTCTTTTGGCGAAAGTTAGGAAGTTTAAGGTTTGGAAGGTTGATAGTTTTGATTGAGGGTTGACTTTATTGATATCGGGTATAGAGTATGATTTTCGGAGTTGGTATAGGTCTGTTTTGTCATTTGGGACTCTCATGCAAAATTCGAGGTCATTCGAAGTTGGTTTGATATGATTCGGCGTTTGTTTTAGAAATTAAATTTTCACTGGTTCAATAAGCTTGAATTGGGGTGCGATTCGTAGATTTGATGTAGTTTGATGTGATTTAAGGCATCGAGTAGGTTCGTGTTGTGTTTTGAGACTTGATGGTATGTTTGGACGGGGTCCTGGGGGCACCTGGTGTAATTCGGATTGAATCCGAATTCATCTTGGCCTTAGAGGTTTTTCTATGCCTGCTGAGACCTGGTGCAATCGCACCTGCGATTGTATGGCTGCAGGTGGGGTACCACAGAAGCGGCCTCTGAGCCGTAGGATTGAGATTTGGCCTAGTGAACTGTATCCGTAGGTGCGTACATGAGCGTGCACATGCGCAACCACAAAATCCAGTATTGTTCCGCAGATGCAGAATTTTTACTTTGGGTGGGAGACTACATGTGTGGTGTTTTTGCGCTGAAGCTGGACTCGCGGATGCGCTTTTGGTCCGCAGTAGCGGAAACGCAGGCACGCTATTTGTGCCGCAGAAGCATATATTTGCTAATCCTTAATGAAGCCGCATCTACGATGGTTTATCCGTAGATGTGGAGTCGCAGATATGACTAAATGACCGCAAATGCTGAAATCGCTAGGAAGAAATAGCTTCTTTGAGGGTTTTATTTCATTATCAACTTTTTGGGTTAGAGAGCTTAGTTTTGGGTGATTTTATAGGGGATTTTCAAGGATTGGATCAGGGTAAATGCTTTTAACTCATATTTGTTCATTAATCATGATTCCATCATTATTTTTATCATTTAATTAGTGATTTATGTTGGAGAAATTGAGGATTTGTTTGAAAATATTTCAAAACTATAAATTGAGGAATTGAAGGTCGATTTCGGAATTGGATAATTTTATTATGGTTGGACTCGTATTGGAATGGGTGTTCGGATTTTATAAGTTTGGACGGCTTCCGAGGTGCGTGCCCGGGGTTGACTTTTTGATTTTCTTTAAAGATTGCAAAGTTATTATCCGGAATCATTTTTTATGGTTTGTATTTAAGGTATTAAGTTATTTTGGTTAGATTCAAGCCATTCGTAGTTGGATTTTCGCGGGAAAGCTTATTAGGGGATTAGTTTGGCTTGTTTGAGGTAAGTATCTTGCCTAACATTGTGTGGGAGAACTACCCCTTAGGACTTGGGTTGATTTGTATTATTTGGATTAGGTGAAAGACGTGTACACGAGGTGACGAGTGTGTACATGGCATAATGTGTGGTGTTTTGACCGGACAAGACTCTTAGACTCTTTTATGCACTTAATTAGAAATTGTAACATCATGATATATCTTCCATTGTTAGATTGCTCTTACATCTTTTACTTGATGTTATTATCGCATGCCCCTTCCCTTATTGTCAAACATGCTCTTACATACCTTAATTGCCTTTACTATCTCTCTCATTGTAATATTACCTCTTTTATTGCCGAGTTATTCTTATTTGGAGTTGTTATTCATAATATCTTTTTCTGTTTTCAGTTATTCCATGCATTTAGATGTAGATACTATTTCATACCATCTCTTTCATTGTTAAGCTTATGGTGTACATTTAAAATGGAATTTTTCATTTTGTGGAAATACCTTCATCTTGGGTTACTGAAGTTGAAGCTATGAAAGATAATATAACATTGAAGTTGAAGTTGTTGTTTATTGAGATATCTTTCCTTATTGAGTAATTCTCATTCATATTGTTATTATTGAGATTCTTATTCATATTGTAGTTGAGCCGTGGGCTATATGTTGTGGAAACTTTGGTATTATTGATTTTTGGAAAGTTGTGGCATATGGGCATTTGTGGTGCGAGTTGTTATTGTGTTGTGATAGTGATGCCCATGCGGCGGTATAAGGATAGGGGTTAATATGCATGTGGCGGCATAAGGTGGGATTTATGCGCGTGTCGCTAGTAATGGAATTACTTGAAGCCACGCGACGACAAAAGGTGGGCTAAAGTACGTATAGCTATTTCGTGAATAGGAAATATTATAAGGCTCACGTGGCGGTAATAGGAAATATTGCGATTATGATTATAAAATGCGGTTACAAGGCGGTACTTGTTGTGATTCTCTTTGTTATCTATTTATTTGCCTCACTTGAATTTGTCCACATTGTTTTCATGATGTTTTTATCATGTGTTCCCTCATTGTTGCCCATATTGCTTTAAATTCCATTGTTAGCTTACCTTATTGTATTGTTTTATTGTCTATTTCCTCATTTTTATTATTAGATTATACTATACTTGTTCTGCTTTTATCTTATCTTAGTAGATGTCTTAACTTGGTCTCGTCACTACTCTACTAAGGCTAGGCTTGATACTTATTGGGTATCGTTGTGGTGTACTCGTACTACGCTTCTGCACATTTTTGTGCAGGTCCAGGTACTTCGACTCAGATTAGGCATCAGTGATAGGACCATACAGTTCAGAGACTTCAAGGTATACATGCTCGGCGCTTGCAAGCCTCGGAGTCACCTTTTGTCCTTAGTATTGCTACTGTTTACTCTTTATCTAGACAATGTTGTACTAGGGATTTTTCAGTATATTCCAGTAGAGCTTATGACTCAGTTCAATGAGTTTTGGGAATTTTTGTTACATCAATTCTGTTTTGAGTTATTATGAGTTTTATCGAATTATCTTATTTTCTTAGTTGTTAAATTTCGTTAAGTTGTTCATGAATGTTAGGCTTACCTAGTCTTAGAGACTAGGTGCCATCGCGACTACCTTAGGTGGGATTTTGGGGTCGTGACAAGTTGGTATCAGAGCTCTAGGTTCATAGGTGTTACGAGTCATAAGAAGGTTTAGTAGAGTCTTGCGGATCGGTATGTAGACGTCTGCACTTATCTTCGAGAGGCTACGCAACTATTAGGAAAATTTGAATTCCTTGATTCCTTATCGCGCGAAATTATTGAATTCAAAATCTGAAATTTTGTCTTTCTATTCTCTCACAGATGGTGAGAACTCGCACTTCTAGATCTGGTGATCAGACACTCGTGCCACGTACTAGAGCCGTGAGAGGCCCGGGCCGGGGTAGAGGTCGAGGAGGAGCACGTTGTGCAGATAGAGCACCTGCCCTAGCAGCAACTGAGGAGCCACCAGTAGCTCCAGTTGGGGGACAGGCACCCGAGGCGCCTATTGTCACCCCCGCACTTTAGCAGACCTTAGAACATGTTTTGAGAATGTTCGAAACTATAGCTCAGGAGGGATTGATTCCCTTGCACCAGCTACATCTCAAGCTGGGGGAGAAGCTCAGACTCCCGCGGCCCATACTTCAAAGCAGCGAGTCCATGTTGATCAGGCCCCGTAGATTATGCTAGTGCAGCCTGTTGTTCCGGTTTAGCCCGAGGTCAGGATAGTGGCATCTGAGGAGGAGCAGCCGAGACTTCAGAGGTTCAAGTAGTATCATCCCCCTACTTACAGTGGCCTAGCTATAGAGGATTCATAGGGTTTTCTAAAGAAGTGACACAGTATTCTCCGCACCATGGGTATTATGGATACAAGCTGAGTCACCTTCACTACATTTCAGATGTCTGGCAGTTTTACGAGGAGGGTAGCCCAACCGATGTAGCTTCACTCACTTGGGCTTAGTTTTTAGAGATGTTCCTAAGATAGTTTGTTCCCCAAACCCTTAAGGATACATGGCACACATAGTGTGAGCAGCTACGCTAGGTTTCCATGTCAGTGTTAGAGTATACTATCAGATATAGTGAGTTATCCCGACATGCGCCTGCTTTGGTAGCTAAAGTCAGAGATCGATTTTGTAGATTCCTCGAGGGCCTCAACTATGGTATTTGATTCAACATGGCTCAAGAGTTGGAGACAGACACTCTGTTTCAACAGGTGGTGGAGATTGCATGAAGGTTGGAGGGTATGCGGGGCAGAGAGAGAGAGAGGACATGGAGCCCAAAAGGCCTCGAGGTACTGGAGGATTTAGCGGTGGCCACGCTGTAGCTACAACCCATCATGGTAGGAGATATATGTGTCCAACAGTTCATTTAGCTCTTCCAGCTACAAGTAGTGCTTCGACTACTTCCAGCTCTCAGGTTGCCCATTATGCTCTGCCACTATCCAGTGCACCTCCTGCACCGGGTGCTTTTAGCGATCAGTCCAACCGACAAGGACAAAGTCAGTTTTAATAGGCACGCCCACCGAGAGCTTGTTTTTAGTGTAGCGATACTAGACACATGGTGAGAGACTCCTCAGATTCCACAGGGTTCACAGGCCTTGGTTGCAGCTCTAGTTTCCACCCCACCGGCAATGCCAGCTAGGGGTCGAGGCCAAGCAGGTAGAGGTCACCCTAGAAGGGGAGGCCAGGCTCATTTCTATGATTTTCGGGTCAGACGGAGGCTACAACTTCAAATGCTGTCATAATAGGTATTGTTACGATCTGTAGTTTACTCATATGTGTCATTTTACTTCGCTCCGTATTTGGATATATCACATGATTCTTTGAGTGCTCCTATTTTTGTGTCCACACATGTTTAGTTACTCTATCAGTCATGTTTAGTTACTATTGGTGGTTATGAGAAAAGTGTTGATCTATTGTTACTCAATATGGTAGACTTTGATATGATCTTGGGCATGGATTGGTTTTCTCCCTATCACGCTATTCTAGATTATCACACCAAGATTGCGACACTGATATGCCAGGTTTCCCGCGGTTGGAGTGGAGGGGTACATTAGAATATATTCCTAGCAGGGTTGTGTCCTTCTTTGTGGCAAAACGGATGGTTGAGAAGGGGTGTGAAACATATGTAGCCTTTGCAAGAGATGTCAGTGCTAATACTCCTATCGTTGAGTCAGTTCCGATAGTGAGAGGCTTCCCATATGTATTTCTTGTACATCATCCGGGCATGCCACCCGATAGAGATATCGATTTCAGTATTGACGTGTTGCCAGACACTAACCCAAATTTTATTCTACAATATATTATGGCACCAGTGGAGTTGAAGGAGTGAAAGGAACAACGTTAAGAGTTGCTTGATAAGGGTTTCATATGGCAGAGTGTTTCACCGTGGGGTGCTCTGGTTCTATTTGTGATGAAGAAGTATGGTTCTATGCGAATGTATATTAATTATCGAAAGATGAACAAGGTTACAATGAAGAATAGGTATCCATTACCACGCATTGATGACTTATTTGACCAGATTCAGGGTGCTATAGCATTTTCAAAGATTGATTTGAGGTCAGGGTATCATCAGTCGAAGATTCGGGACACGAATATCCTTAAAACTACTTTCAGGACTAGGTATGGTCACTACAGGTTCCTAGTGATGTCATATGGGCTGAACAATGCCCCAACAACATTTATGCATTTGCTGATTAGTGTATTCCAATCATATATTGATTCCTTCGTCAACATATTCACTGACGACATCTTGGTGTACTCTCGCAGCCGAGAGGATCATGTGCTGCATTTGAGGACCGTGCTCCAGACCTTGAGTGAGAGGAAATTATACGCGTACTTTTCAATGTGTGAGTTTTGGCTTGACTCAGTATATTTTTTGGGTCATGTGGTATTTATTCAGGGGATTAAGGTAGATCCGAAGAAGATTGTGGTAGTCCAGAGGTGGCTTAGACCGTCTTCAGCTACTGAGGTTTGGAGTTTTCTTGGTTTGGCTGAATATTACCACCATTTCGTATAGGGTTTCTCATCTATTTTTGCACCTTTGAACAGATTGACCCAAAAGGGTGCTCCATTCAGATGGTCTAACGAGTGTGGGGAGAGTTTTCTGAAGCTCAAGACTGCCTTGACAACAACTCTAGTCATGGTTTTTCCTTCAGCATCGAGTTCATATACAGTGTATTTTGATGCTTCTCGAATTCATTTTGGATGTGTTTTGATGCAGGAGGGTGGGGTGATTGCTTATGCATCACGCCAGTTGAAGCCCCATGAGAAGAACTACCCCATTCATGATCTAGAGTTGGCAGCTATAGTTCACGCATTGAAGATTTGGAGGCATAATCTCTACGACATGGCTTGCAAGGTATTCACAGATCATCGGAGTCCACAATACTTGTTTATGCAAAAGGACCTGAATTTGAGGCAGCGGATGTGGTTAGAGTTGTTGAAAGATTATGATATCACTATTCTGTATCACCCCGGGAAAGCTAATATGGTGGTCGATGCCTTGCGTAGAAAGGTGTAGAGTATAGGTAGTGTTGCATATATCCCAGTTTGTGAGAGACCATTAGCATTAGATGTTTAGGCATTGGCCAAACAGTTTGTGAGATTGTATGTTTCAGAGCAAAATCGGGTTCTAGCTTGCGTGGTTTCTTGGTCTTCTTTGTATGAGCACATCAGAGAGCGTCAATATGATGACCCCCATTCACTAGTCCTTAAGGACACGGTGCAGCAGGGTGATGCCTAAGAGGTTTCTATCAAAAATGACAGCGTGTTGCGGATGCAGGGCAAGATGTGTGTGCCCAATGTGTATGGGTTGCGTGAGTTGATTCTTATGGAGACCCACAGTTCACGGTACTCCATTAATCCTGGTGTTGCTATAATTAATTATGATTTAAGGCATCACTATTGGTTGAGGAAAATGATGAAAGATATAGTAGAGTATGTGGCTCGATGCTTGAACTTTCAGCAGGTAAAGTACATGCATCAGAGGTTGGGCTATTTGGTTCAGAAACTTGAGATTCCCGAGTGGAAGTGGAAGTGTGTTACCATGGATTTCATTGTTGGGCTCCCACGGACATTGAAGAAATTTGACGTAGTGTGGGTGATTGTGGATAGGTTGACCAACTCAGCACATTTTATTTTGGTGGTGACGACCTATTCTTCAGAGAAACTAGCTCAGATCTATATCCGTGAGATTATTCGCCATCATGGGGTGCCGGTGTCCATTATCTCCGATCAGTGCACGAGTTCACATTGCATTTCTGGAGAGCTGTGCAGCATGAGTTAGGCACACAGGTTGAGTTGAGTACAACATTTCACCCCAGACGGACGGGCAGTCCGAGCGCACAATGCATATCTTAGAGGATATGCTACGTGCATGTGTTATGGATATTAAGGGTTCATGGGATTAGTTCTTGCTGCTTGCAAAGTTTTCCTACAACAACAGCTACCAAACGAGTATTCAGATGGCTCCTTATAAGGCCCTATATGGCAGACGGTGTCGTTCTCCAGTTGTTTGGTTTGAGCCAGGAGAGGCTAGGTCATTGGGTATAGATTTGGTTTCGGATGCCTTCGAGAAAGTCATGTGTGCGGCGTGGTGTCCGATAGGCTAGGCTATCCATTAGGGACATCAACCACAATTACCATTTTAATTACAATTTCCAGCACAATCACCATCATGTGTGCGGCATGGTGTCCGATCACGACCCGATCGGCTAGGCCGTCTTATTAGAGACATCAACCTTTTTATATCAATCATCGAATTTCATAATACTTTCACATCTTTTCATTTCATTAGCACTAGTGTTCATAATTATAAGATCATTCTTGGCACGTTGGCCATATTCAGTATTTCATGCTCACCTTATCAATTTCAAATATCATTATCATCTTCAACAACAAATACAACACAAATCAAGGTGTGTAGTACACATGTGAGCAATTTAGAGTCTATGGCATATAGAGATATTTTACAAAGTTTTGGCATAATAGCCTTCATTTGAACTTGACTTAAAGTCGAAACATTATTAATGCACAGCCCATACTTTAACACATCCTCAATTGGTAACATAACATGAATAGAGCATTTGTGATGCTTGTTGAACATATATCGTTCAACCCAATCTTACTCGGAATAGCCAATTTCATAATAAATCACTCGGGATTTACATAATTTACATAAATATCATAGGATTCAATTCTAAGAGAAGAGTTTAGCCAACATACCTCACTTGAGCTTCCTTACACTCTAAAACGTTCCGGAATTCTTAGCAACTTCAATCTATTTTAGAAATATAACAAATTGAATCACAATTAAGAAGATGATCATGGTTCTAGCTCACTTGAGCATTTTATCAAACACTAGGTGTGCATAAGGTTTCAATGTCCCTTTTATGAAGGATTTCGTCCCACAACCCAATCTTTACCATTTTTAGCTCAACAATCTTCCTACACCCTTTGATAACACATGCATGTAAAATAAATAACTTTCATGCCCAGAAATTTATCTTGCTAGTTACCCATTTTCAGAAAAATTCGAAATTAGGGTTTAGGGTGTAGAATCTTACCTCTAGGATGAAGACCTAGTAAGATTCCCTTCTTAATCTTCCAAAACTTGAGCAAGAATTGAAGAAATATTATGGAAGAACACCTTCTCACTCTAGGGCACTCTCTCCCACTCTAAAATATCATATTATGTCTCACAAATGGCCCAAAGAGTGTATTTAATGAAATAGGGTCGGATTTTAAAAATCCAAAAATGGAGCTCCGGAACAAGGTATGCGATCGCATTACCGATATGCGGACCGCATATCGGTCGCATATTTGGTTGCAAAATAGCCAAAAGAACTGCATGTGTATGCAGTCACTATGCGGTTTGCATAACCGTTATGCGGTCGCATAATGCACCACATAACAGTTATGCGGTCACATAGTAGACCGCATAATTGCTTCCAATTGGTCCAATTAACTGCTTCACTCTGCTGCCATTATGCGATCCGTGGAGTGATTCTGCGGTCGCATAATGGACCGCAGAAATGCACTTTTCTGCGAAATATCTTTCTTTACTTCTCGGTGCATTGTTCAACCCAAAACTTCCGAGCGGTGGCTCGCAAGCTCGTCACTAAGAATTTCTACCATCCTCAAACCCGTGAGCCCATTCTGGTACCATGAAACATTATTTCCTTTGCAAACTTTACCGGGCTTTACCCTTAAGTACTTCAAAATTTTTCGGGGTGTTACATTCTTCCCTGCTTAGGATCATTCGTCCTCGAATGAGGGTAAAAATCCGTCATTAGTATCTTATGCAACTCAGTTTGTTCATACCACATTCGAGCAACCCAAAATTTGACTAACTCCCAAAATCTCCAAAATTTTTGCTAGAGTTTCCCTTGTAACTAGGCCTATCCACCTGTCAGAGAGCCCTAGAAACACATCCTAACATCATATACATAATCCAACAATGTAACATAATACAAAACAACACCAATTGTGGCCTCAAAACCAATTACATTACCAGAAAGGACCACCCTGAACACCAAATGTACAAGTCATACATATTTCATATGAATATCCCTTAGGATTTTCATAAGGCACAACTCATAATTACAAGGCTATTCAAATAAATAAGGATACTTTTTCTTCATTTCTTCTTCGGCCTCCCAAGTAGCCTCTTCAACATGTTGGTTTCGCCATAGCACTTTCACGGATGCAATTTCTTTGCTTCTCAACATTCGGACTTGCCGATCAGTAATAGAAACTGGAATCTCTTCATCAGTCAATTCTTTATTTACCTCAATAGTCTCAACCGGAACAATGGTTGTCGGGTCTCCAACAACTTTCTTTAACATAGACACATGAAACACCGAGGGTACTAATGACATCTCAGGTGGTAGCTCAAGCTTGTATGCTACCTCACCGACCCTCTGAATGATTTTGTATGGTCCGACATACCTCGGACTCAATTTCTCTTTTTTACCAAATCGCATTACACCCTTCATGGGGGAAACTTTCAAAAATACCCAATCATCTTCTTTGAATTCCAAATCTCTACGACGAACATCCGAATAGAATTTCTAATGACTTTGATCAGTCTTCAACCTCTCCTAAATGATTTTAATTTTTTCCATAGCCTGATGCACGAGGTCCGGCCCTATCAACTCTACTTCCCCAATTTTGAACCACCCAATGAGAGATATACATCTCCTTCCATATAAAGCCTCGAACGGTGCCATTTGGATGCTAGCATGATAGCTATTGTTATATGCAAATTCTATGAGTGGTAAATGATCCTCCTAGCTACCTTTGAAGTCTATAACACAAGCACGCAACATATCCTCAAGCGTCTGAATAGTCCGCTCTGCCTGCCCGTCAGTCTGCGCGTGAAAGTCTGTACTACAATTCACCCGAGTACCCAAACCTTGCTGAAATTTCTTTCAAAAATTAGCAGTGAATTGTGCTCCCCGATTAGAAGTGATGGAAACTGGGGGGCTATGCAACCTAACTGTTTCTTTGTTATACAGCTGAGCATACTGCTCCGTTGTATCGGTAGACTTAACCGGCAAAAAGTGTGATGACTTCGTGGGCCGATCCACAATTCCCCAAATTGAGCTAAACTTGCACGAAGTGCGCGGTAGTCCTACCACAAAGTCCATATTAATCATTTCCCACTTCCACATCAGAATTTTTAAGTTTTGTGCCAATGCACCAGGCCTTTGGTGTTCGGCCTTCACTTGTTGATAATTCGGACATCTTGCCAAAAAGTCCGCCACATTCCTCTTCATATCATTCCACCAATAGACTTCCTTAAGATCATGATACATTTTTGTAGAACCTGGATGCACAGAATACCTAGAAGTGTGAGCTTCAGTCATAATTCTTCCCCGGAGACCATCCACATTTGGAACACAGAGTCGCCCTTGGTACCTTAGTGTACCATCATTCATGCTAAGAGAAAATTCCATGGTTTTATGTTTATGAATCCCCTCTTTCAACTTCACTAACAATGGATCGTTGTATTTCTTCTCTTTGACTTCCACAACAAGCGATGATTCAACCCTATTTTGGACAATTGCCCCTCATTCACTAGAGTCCGCAAGACAAACTCCCAAACTAGCCAATCGGTGAACTTCCTTGGCTAATGGACTCTAATATTCCTCCAAGTGATCCAAACTACCCATATATTTCCGGCTAAGAGCATCCGCCACAACATTAGCCCTCCCCGGATGGTATAAAATATCAATGTCAAAATCCTTGAGTAACTCAAGCCATCTTCTCTGCCTCAAATTCAACTCCTTCTGTTTGAAAATATATTGAAGGCACTTATGGTCCGTGAATATATCCACATGGACTCCATATAAATAATGACGCCAAAATTTCAATGCAAATACCACCGCCGCAAGTTCTAAATCATGTATTGGATAGTTCTTTTCATGATTCTTTAGTTGCCTAGAAGCATAAGCTATCACATTCCCATGTTGCATTAATACACATCTAAGCTCGATTCTTGAAGCATCACAATATACCACAAATCCATCTATACCCTCTGGTAGAGTCAACACCGGTGTCATAGTCAATCTTGCTTTCAATTCCTGGAAACTCTTTTCACAAGCATCTGACCATTGGAACTTAATTGCCTTCTGCCTCAATTTAGTCAATGGAGAGGCAAGAGTAGAAAACCCCTCCACAAACTTTCTGTAATATCCAGCTAAGCCTAAGAAACTGCGAATCTCTGTTGGAGTTGTAGGCCTCGGCCAATTCTTCACCGCTGAAATTTTCTGAGGATCAACCTTAATTCCCTCACTAGAAACTACATGACCCAAGAATATGACTGATTCAAGCTAAAATTCACACTTTGAAAACTTTGCATATAACTGGTGCTGATGCAGGGTTTGAAGAACTACCTTGAGATGGTCAGTATGGTCCTCCTGACTTTGTGAATATACAAGAATATCGTCAATGAACACTATCACAAAGGAGTCGAGGAATGGCTTAAAAACGCGATTCATAAGATCCATGAAGGCTGCTGGAGCATTTGTTAGCCCAAAAGACATTACTAGAAACTCAAAATGCCCATACCAGGTTCTAAAAGCTATTTTCGGAATATCCCGCTCCCTGATCTTCAAGTAATGATACCCGAATCGTAAATCGATTTTGGATAAGTACTTGGCACCTTGAAATTGATCAAACAAGTCATCTATCCTTGGCAGTGGGTACTTATTTTTGATTGTGACATTATTAAGTTGTCGATAGTCAATACACATTCTCAGTGACCCATCTTTCTTTCTTACAAAAAGGACCGGTGTGCCCCAAGGCAACACACTTAGCTGGATAAAAGCCTTTTCTAACAAATCTCTCAATTGTTCCTTTAGCTCCTTCAGTACTGCTGATGCCATTCTGTAGGGTGGAATAGATATAGGATGTGTGTCTGGCATCACATCAATCCCAAAATCAATCTTCATGTCTGGTAGGACNGAACTTAATTGCCTTCTGTGTCAATTTAGTCAATGGAGAGGCAAGAGTAGAAAACCCCTCCACAAACTTTCTGTAATATCCAGCTAAGCCTAAGAAACTGCGAATCTCTGTTGGAGTTGTAGGCCTCGGCCAATTCTTCACCGCTGAAATTTTATGAANAATAGATATAGGATGTGTGTCTGGCATCACATCAATCCCAAAATCAATCTTCATGTCTGGTAGGACCCCAGGGAGTTCATCCGGAAAGACTCCCAGAAATTCATTCACAACAGGCACAGACTCAAGTGTAGGTGCCTCAGCATCGGTGTCCGTAACCCGGACCAAATGGTAAATACATCCCTTGTTTATCATCTTTGTGGCCTTAAGGTAGGAAATAAACCTACCCTTTGGCACTACATCATCACCCTTCCACCCAATAACTGGCTCATTTGGAAATTCGAACTTAACAGTCCTGGTTCGGCAATCAAGCTTGGAAAAACAAGAATAAAGCCAATACATCCCTTTTATCACATCAAAATCGACAATTCTCAATTCAATAAGATCGTCCACGGTGTCCCGACCACGCAACGTAACACAATCCCTATAAACCCGCGTGGCTAACATAGACTCACCAACCGGAGTAGATATAGAGAACGGCTCATAAAGCTGTTCTGGTTCTATCCCAAATTCCATAGCAACATAAGGTGTGACATATGAAAAGGTGGAACTGTGATCAATAAGAGCATATACATCATGAGATTGGACGGTTAATATACATGCGACAACATCTGGAGAAGCCTCTGAATTCTGGCGACCCCTCATAGCATAGAAACGACCGGATCCTCCTAAACTCTGAGCTTCGCCTGTAGCTGTACCACGCCCTACGATTGTTGGAGTGCCTCAAGCTGGAGGTGGTGTTGCGGATGTTGTAGCTGCAGAACTAGCTGGCTGTGCCATGCCCCTGCCCGCACCCTGGCGGGACGAACGATAGTCCCTCTGAATATAACCTCTCAATCTGCATTCGTCGCATATGGGTAAGTCCATGTAGAATATTCCTAGTTGCATCTTTCCATACCTAGGGCATGGGGGCTTCCTCTGCTGCTGGAATCTACCACCATGACGACCCTGATGATTAGATCCCATGTTGCCCTAACTGGGCCTGAAACGGCTCCACTGCTGCTACTGACTAGGCCCTGATGACGGTGCACTAGCCGAAGACTGAGCAAAGGATTGTGATGGCCCTGACGACCCTCCTCTGAATGTTGACTTGCCACCACCTGAAGAACCACAAAAGTTGCCCGTAGACGGGGCCTTATTACTACCCTCTCGCTCCATTCTATTCCTTAATTTGCGGGTCTCTGTGGCTTGAGCGAATGCCACCATCTTTTCATTGTTCATATCAGAATTCAAGGCTACTGTAGCGACCACATTTATTACCAAGGGACTAAGGCCCTGCATAAATCGGCGAACTCTAGCCTCCATAGTGGACAACATATAAATATCATATTTAGATACGTACGCAAATCTCATATGGTAATCCAACACACTCAGGCTACCTTGCCTCAAGTTCTCAAACACAGCAGCACGGGCTGCCTTAGTCTCGGCAGGCAAGAAATGATCAATGAAGGCATCAGCAAACTAACCCCACCTCGCCGGAGGGCTCCCTTCTTCACGGGACTCCTCCCATAGTTAAAACCAAGAATATGCCACCTCTTTCAGGCGGTAGGAGGTGAATTCCACTGCCTCTATTTCAGTAGCACGCATAACTCTAAGAGTTTTATACATCTCATCAACGAAATCCTGGGGATCTTCCTCTGGGTTAGTACCCGTAAACACTGGAGGATCCAAATGGAGAAAGTTATTCCCCCTAGAACTAGTAGAATCCCCTGGTTGACTAGAAGAAGTGGGTGCAACATTTGACCTCTAGGTCTGGGAAGCCACTATATGAGCCAACATCTGTATGGCCCCCCCAAGATCAGCATCAGAAACACCAGAATCGGAAGCTGGAACTAGTATATCAATTGGAGGAACTGTTGCACCTTCTGTAGGTGTAGGGACAGGTACGGTCTGATCAGTTGTAGTAGAGTCAGGCAGTGTAGTAACTGGAGGAATATTCTCACTCCTCGGGTGCTCACCCGCATCATCGATTATACGATCAACTGTCACTCCTGGGGTGACATTGGCTCTTTGGCCAGTTCTTGCCTTCTTCTTAGGCGCCATGTACTGAACATTAGAGCAACTCAGGAGTTAAAGGAGGAACAATCGTACAACAAGCTTTATCGTACGATCAAGAACATGAAAGAAGGGTATTATTCCTAAATGCCCATGTAGCATCTTAATTATAGATGTGGTCAACAACACACCGATAATAAGGTCTCTACTAGACATGGCTCCGAGACATCCTAGGACACTTTGAAACCTTAGGCTCTAATACCAAGTTTGTCACGCCCCAAAACCGAGGAGCGCGATCAGCGCTCAACCGAGTGAACCTGACCGAGCAAGCCTGTTAGATTTCATTCTACCTAAACTCGTCCATGAATAGAGGTAATACATATTATCATTAATTAGACAATACCAATTCATTTCCAATTGTTTCATCATTTTTAAAGTCTGAAATGGACACGTAATATATCCACAACATAACATAGTTTGTCTTTTCCCNGTTCTCAAACTCAGCAGCACGGGCTGCCTTAGTCTAGGCAGGCAAGAAATGATCAATGAAGGCATCAGCAAACTAACCCCACCTCGCCGGAGGGCTCCCTTCTTCACGGGACTCCTCCCATAGTTAAAACCAAGAATATGCCACCTCTTTCAGGCGGTAGGAGGTGAATTCCACTGCCTCTATTTCAGTAGCACGCATAACTCTAAGAGTTTTATACATCTCATCAACGAAATCCTGGGGATCTTCCTCTGGGTTAGTACCCGTAAACACTGGAGGATCCAAATGGAGAAAGTTATTCCCCCTAGAACTAGTAGAATCCCCTGGTTGACTAGAAGAAGTGGGTGCAACATTTGACCTCTAGGTCTGGGAAGCCACTATATGAGCCAACATCTGTATGGCCCCCCCAAGATCAGCATCAGAAACACCAGAATCGGAAGCTGGAACTAGTATATCAATTGGAGGAACTGTTGCACCTTCTGTAGGTGTAGGGACAGGTACGGTCTGATCAGTTGTAGTAGAGTCAGGCAGTGTAGTAACTGGAGGAATATTCTCACTCCTCGGGTGCTCACCCGCATCATCGATTATACGATCAACTGTCACTCCTGGGGTGACATTGGCTCTTTGGCCAGTTCTTGCCTTCTTCTTAGGCGCCATGTACTGAACATTAGAGCAACTCAGGAGTTAAAGGAGGAACAATCGTACAACAAGCTTTATCGTACGATCAAGAACATGAAAGAAGGGTATTATTCCTAAATGCCCATGTAGCATCTTAATTATAGATGTGGTCAACAACACACCGATAATAAGGTCTCTACTAGACATGGCTCCGAGACATCCTAGGACACTTTGAAACCTTAGGCTCTAATACCAAGTTTGTCACGCCCCAAAACCGAGGAGCGCGATCAGCGCTCAACCGAGTGAACCTGACCGAGCAAGCCTGTTAGATTTCATTCTACCTAAACTCGTCCATGAATAGAGGTAATACATATTATCATTAATTAGACAATACCAATTCATTTCCAATTGTTTCATCATTTTTAAAGTCTGAAATGGACACGTAATATATCCACAACATAACATAGTTTGTCTTTTCCCAGCACCAATACACAACCCACACTATGTCTACGGAGCCTCTATAGATAAAGAATAGTACAATCATAATACCGGCAACAAGGCCCCGGCTATACCTCAAACAGAATACACAAAGTACAAACGATTTATGACCCCAGAATGAAGTGGGGCTCACCAAGTCACCTGGAAAGAAAGTGCACTGCTATCACTGATCAATATCTCCTGCTGTGGAACCACCTGCATCCATTTAAAGATGCAGTGCCCCCGGCAAAAGGGACGTTAGTACCGTCAAATAGTACTAGTATGTATAACTAAACACCCTCTCAGTAGAGTGACAAATAATCAAATAAGATTATTATAATATCAATGAAATACTTAATCAACATCAAACCTCAATTTAGGATCAAGACAATGTTCAAATTAATTTCCATATCTCACATTGGGAGATTTTTAGTATCGATATACCATTGTCCACAATACCAGTACCATTATTCACCATACCAATACCACTATTCACAAAACCAGTACCACCGTACTCTTAGCACAAAGTCCGATCACGACCCGATCGGCTAGGCCATCTTATTAGAGACATCAACCATAATTTCTCTCAATATCAATACCGCTATCTGTAACACGGAGTTCGATCATGACCTGATCGGCTAGGCTATCCATTAGGAACATCAACCACAATTACCACTTTAATTATAATTTTCAGCACAATCACCACCATGTGTGAGGCATGGTGTCCGATCATGACCCGATCGGCTAGGCCGTCTTATTAGAGACATCAAGCTTTTTATATCAATCATCGCATTTCATAATACTTTCATATCTTTTCATTTCATTGGCACTAGTGGTCATAATTATAAGATCATTCTTGGCACGTTGGCCATATTCAGTATCTCATGCTCACCTTATCAATTTCAAATATCATTATCATCATCAACAACAAATACAACTCAAATCAAGGTTTGTAGTACACATGT
The DNA here is from genome assembly GCA_000715115.1 of Nicotiana otophora. Lineage (NCBI taxonomy): Eukaryota > Viridiplantae > Streptophyta > Magnoliopsida > Solanales > Solanaceae > Nicotiana > Nicotiana otophora. Next base: position 388,571 of record AWOL01S0006536.1, on the reverse strand, counting down.
GAGCAATTTAGAGTCTAAGGCACATAGAGATATTTCACAAAAGTTTGGCATAATAGCCTTCATTTGAACTAGACTCAAAGTCTAAACATTATTAATGCACAGCCCATATTTTAACACATCCAAAATTGGTAACATAACATGAATAGAGTATTTGTGATGCTTGTTGAACATATATCGTTCAACCCAATCTTACTCGGAATAACCAATTTCATAATGAATCACTCGGGACTTACATAATTTCGATAACTATCGTGGGATTCAATATTAAGAGAAGCGTTTAGCCAACATACCTCACTTGAGCTTCCTTATACTCTAAAACGTTTCGGAATTTTTAGCAACTTCAATATATTTTAGAAATATAACAAATTGAATTAAAATTAGGAAGATGATCATGGTTCTAGCTCACTTGAGTATTGTATCAAACACTAGGTGAACATAAGGTTTCAATGTCCTTTTTATGAAGGATTTCATCATCCCACAACCCAATCTTTACCATTTTTAGCTCAACAATCTTCTTACACCCTTTTATAACACATGCATGTAAAATAAACAATTCTCATGCCTAGAAATTTATCTTGCTAGTTATCCATTTTCAGAAAATTTCAAAATTAGGGTTTAAGGTGTAGAATCTTACCTCTAGGATGAAGACCTAGTAAGCTTCCCTTCTTAATCTTCCAAAACTTGAGCAAGAATTGAAGACAAATTATGGAAGAACACCTTCTCACTCTAGGGCACTCTCTGTCACTCTAAAATATCAGATTATGTGTCAAAAATGGCCCAAAGAGTGTTTTTAATGAAATCGGGTCGTGTTTTAAAATCCCAAAAAATGGAGCTCCGGAACAAGGTATGCGATCACATAACCGATATGCGGACCGCATATCGGTCGCATATTTGGTTACAAAATAGCCAAAAGAACTGCATGTGTATGCGGTCACTATGCGGTTTGCATAACCGTTATGTGGTCGCATAATGCACCACATAACAGTTATGCGGTCGCATAGTTAACCGCATAATTGCTTCCAATTGGTCCAATTAACTACCTCACTCTGCGGCCATTATGAGGTCCGCAGAGTGATTCTGCGGTCGCATAATAGACTACAGAAATGTACTTTTTTGCCAAAAATGTTTCTTTACTTTTCGGTGCATTGTTCAACCCAAAAAGGCCAAGCCACGGTGAGCTTGCGAGGTAGAGGTCAGCCATCCTCAAACCCGTAAGCCTATTCCGGTACCATGAAACATTATTTCCTTTGCAAATTTTACCGGGTTTTACACTTAAGTACTTCGAAATTTTCTCGGGTGTTATAGACCAAGCAGGTAGAGGTCGCCCTAGAAGGGGAGGCCAGGCTTATTTCTATGATTATCGGGTCGGACGGAGGCTACTGCTTCAGATGCTGTCATCATAGGTATTGTTCCGATCTGTAGTTTACTCATATGTGTCATTTTACTTCGCTCCGTATTTGGATATATCACATGATTCTTTGAGTGCTCCTATTTTTGTGTCCACACATGTTTAGTTACTCTATCAGTCATGTTTAGTTGCTATTGGTAGTTATGAGAAAAGTGTTGATCTATTGTTACTCAATATGGTAGGCTTTTATGTGATCTTGGGCATGGATTGGTTTTCGCCCTATCACGCTATTCTGGATTATCACGCCAAGATTGTGACACTGATATACTAGGTTTGCCGCGGTTGGAATGGAGGGGTACATTAGATTATATTCCTAGCAGGGTTCTGTCTTTCTTTATGGTAAAACGGATGGTTGATAAGGGGTGTGAAACATATCTAGCCTTTGCGAGAGATGTCAGTGCTAATAGTCCTATCGTTGAGTCAGTTCCGATAGTGAGAGGCTTCCCATATGTATTTCTTGTACATCATCCTGGCATGCCACCCGATAGAGATATCAATTTCAGTATTGACGTGTTACCAGACACTAACCCAAATTTTATTCTACAATATAGTATAGAACCAGCGGAGTTGAAGGAGTGAAAGGAACAACCTTAAGTGTTGCTTGATAAGGGTTTCATCTGGCAGAGTGTTTCACCGTGGGGTGCTCCGGTTCTATTTGTGATGAAGAAGGATGGTTCTATGCGAATGTATATTGATTATCGAAAGATGAACAAGGTTACAATGAAGAATAGGTATCCATTACCGCACACTGATGACTTATTTGACCAGATTCAGGGTGCTATAGCATTTGCAAAGATTGATTTGTGGTCAGGGTATCATCAGTCGAAGATTCGGGACTCGGATATCCTTAAAATTGCTTTCAGGACTCGGTATGGTCACTACGAGTTCCTAGTGATGTCATTTGGGCTGAACAATGCCCCAGCAACATTTATGCATTTGTTGATTCGTGTATTCCAACCATATCTTGATTCCTTCATCAACATATTCACTGACGACATCTTGGTGTACTCTTGCAGCCGAGAGGATCATGTGCTGCATTTGAGGACCGTGCTCCAGACCTTGAGTGAGAAGCAATTATATGCATACTTTTCAATGTGTGAGTTTTGGATTGATTCAGTATCATTTTTGGGTCATGTGGTATCTAGTCAGGGGATTAAGGTAGATCCGAAGAAGATTGTGGTAGTTCAGAGTTGGCCCAGGCCGTCTTCAGCTACTGAGGTTTGAAGTTTTCTTGGTTTGGCTGGATATTACCACCGTTTCATATAGGGTTTCTCATCTATTTTTGCACCTTTAAACAGATTGACCCAAAAGGGTGCTCCATTCAGATGGTCTAACGAGTGTGGGGAGAGTTTTGTGAAGCTCAAGACTACCTTGAAAATAACTCTAGTCATGGTTTTTCCTTCAGCATCGAGTTCATATACGGTGTATTGTGATGCTTCGCGAATTGGTATTGGGTGTGTTTTGATGCAGGAGGGTGGGGTGATTGCTTATGCATCGCGCCAGTTGAAGCCCCATGAGAAGAACTGCCCCATTCATGATCTAAAGTTGGTAGCTATAGTTCACGTATTGAAGATTTGGAGGCATAATCTCTACGACGTGTCTTGGAAGGTATTCACAGATCATCGGAGTCTACAATACTTGTTTAAGCAAAAGGACCTAAATTTGAGGCAACGAATGTGGTTAGAGTTGTTGAAAGATTATGATATCACTATTCTGTATCACCCCAGGAAAGCTAATATGGTGGTCAATGCCTTGAGTAGAAAGCTGAAGAGTATAGGTAGCCTTGCATATATCCCAGTTTATGAGAGACCATTAGCATTAGATGTTTAGGCATTGGCCAAACAGTTTGTGAGATTGTATGTTTCAGATCCAAATCGGGTTCTAGCTTGCATGGTTTCTCGGTCTTCTTTGTATGAGCGCATCAGAGAGCGTCAGTATGATGACCCCCATTCACTTGTCCTTAAGGACACGGTGCAGCAGTGTGATGCCTAAGAGGTTTCTATCAAACCTGACGGCGTGTTGCGGATGCAGGGCCGGATATGTGCGCCCATTATGGATGGGTTGCGTGAGTTGATTCTTATGGAGGCCCACAGTTCGTGGTACTCCATTCATCCTGGTGCTGCTAAGATTAATTAGGATTTAAGGCATCACTATTGGTTGAGGAAAATGATGAAAGATATAGTAGAGTATGTGGCTCGATGCTTGAACTTTCAGCAGGTGAAGTACAAGCATCAGAGGTTGGGCTGTGTGCTTCAGAGACTTGAGATTCCCGAGTGGAAGTGGAAGCGTGTTACTATTGATTTCATTGTTGGGCTCCCACGGACATTGAAGAAATTTGACGCAGTGTGGGTGATTGTGGATAGGTTTACCAACTCAGCACATTTTATTTTGGTGGTGACGACCTATTCTTCAGAGAAACTAGCTCAGATCTATATCTGTGAGATTATTCACCATCATGGGGTGCCGGTGTCCATTATCTCTGATAAGTGCACGAGTTCACATTGTATTTCTGGAGAGCTGTGCAGTATGAGTTAGGCACACAGGTTGAGTTGAGTATAACATTTTACCCCAGACAGACGGGCAGTCCGAGCGTACAATTCATATCTTAGAGGATATGCTATGTGCCTGTGTTATGGATATCAGGGGTTCATGGGATTAGTTCTTGCTGCTTGAAAAGTTTGCCTACAACTACAGCTACCAAACGAGTATTCAGATGGCTCCTTTTGAGGCCCTATATGGCAGACGGTGTCGTTCTCCAGTTGGTTGTTTTGAGCCGGGAGAGGCTAGGTTGTTGGGTTTAGATTTGGTTTTGGTTGCCTTCGAGAAAGTCATATTGATACAGGATCGGATGTTTGTGATGTAGCATTTATGGCAAGAGATGGTTTTGTTGCGAGTTTCACCCATGAAGGGTGTGATAAGGTTCTGGAAGAAGGGAAAGTTGAGCCCTGGGTGTATTGGTCCTTTTGAGATCCTTGAGAGGGTGGGGGAGGTGGACTACAAGATTGCATTGCCAACCATCTTATCAGCAGTTTACCTGGTGTTCCATATTCCATGATCCGGAAGTATCACGGTGATCCGTCCCATGTATTAGATTTCAGCTCAGTCCAATTGGGCAAGGATTTGACTTATGTTGAGGAGCCGATGACCATCTTGGATAGGCAGGTCCAAAAGTTTAGGTCAATGAACATTGCTTCGGTTAAGGTTCAATGGAGGGGTCAACCAGTCGAGTAGGTGACTTGGGAAACCGAGCACGATATGTGTAGCCGTTATCCTAGCCTTTTAAGCACTTTAGGCATACAGTTCACATTGTTTTTAGTATTGTAACCCCCTTCCCTTATTTATTGACTCCTCTATATTCAATATTGGTTATGTGACTTGCCGGGGTGGTTGGTTTGGTTTTGGGTGAGTTACAGAGTCAATTGGGACACTTAGTCTCAATGTTGGAAGCTTAAGTTTGAAGAGTTGACTGGAGTTTGACCTTTCTGTAGAAATCTCCAAAATGGAGTTTTGATGGTTCTGATAGCTTCGTATGGTGATTTGTGACTTAGGAGTATATTCAGATATTGATTTGGAAGTCTGTAGGTTGGTTTGAGGCTTTTGGCGGAAGTTAAGAAGTTGAAGGTTTGGAAGGTTGATAGGTTTGACTGAGGGTTTACTTTGTTGATATTAGGTTCAGATTGTGATTCCGGGAGTTGGTATAGGTCTGTTGTGTCATTTGGGACTTGCATGCAAAATTTGAGCTCATTCGGAGTTGGTTTGATATGATTCGGCGTTAGTTTTAGAAGTTAAATGTTCATTGGTTCAATAGACTTGAATTGGGGTGTGATTCGTAGATTTGATATTGTTTGATGTGATTTAAGGTGTCAAGTTAGTTTGTCTTATTTTTTGAGACTTGATGTTATGTTTGACGTGGTCCTGGGGCCACACGTGTGATTCGGATTGAATCTGGATTCATCTTGGCCTTGGAAGATTTTCTATGCCTGCTGAACTCTGGTGCAATCGCACCTGCGATCGTATGGCCGCGGGTGCCGCACCATAGAAGTGACCTTTGATTCGTAGGAGCGAGATTTGGCCTGGTGAACTGGTCCTCAGGTTCGGACATAAGCTCGCAGATGTGCAACCGCAGAAGCGAGAATTGTTCCGCATATACTGAATTTACACCTTCGGAGGGGGACCGCAGGTGCGATGTTTTTGCCCAAGCGGGACTCGCAGATGCGCTTTTGATCCATAGAAGTGGAAGCGCAGGGGCGTTGTTTGTGCCATAGAAGCGGATATTTGCTGAGCCTTAATGAAGCCGCATAGGCGACTAAATGACCGCAAATGCAAAAATCACTGGGCAGAAATAGCTTCATCGAGGGTTTTATTTCATTATCCATATTTCGAGTTAGTGAGCTTGGTCTTGAGCGATGTTGGAGGGGATGTTTATGGATTGGATTGGAGTAAGTGTTTTTGACTTAGATTTGTTCATTAACCATGATTTCATCATTGTTTTTAGCATTTAATTTGTGATTTGAGTCAGAGAAATTGGGGATTGTTGTGAAAATATTCCCAAACTATAAATTGAGGATTTGAAGGTCGATTTGAGGTCGGAATTAAATAAATTTTGTATGGTTGGACTTGTATCAGAATGGGTGTTCGAATTTTGTATGCTTGGTCAGATTACGAGGCACGAGCGCGGGGTTGACATTTTTAAATGACATTCTGATTTTCTTTAAAGATTGCAACTTTATTTTCCGAAATAATTTCCTATAGATTGTATTTATTGTATTAAGTTATTGTTGCTAGATTGGAGCCGTCCGGAGTTGAATTTTTCGGGAAAGGCTTATTAGGGGATTTATTTGGCTTGCTTGAGATAAGTATATTGCCTAACTTTGTGTGGGGAACTAACCTTTAGGACTTGGTTTGATTTGCGTTATTTGGATTATGCGAAAGATGTGTACATGAGGTGACGATATTGTACATGGGCTTATGTGTGGTGTTTTGACCGGTCTAGACTCTTAGACTCTTTTATGCATTTAATTAGAAATTGTAACATCATGATATATCTTCCATTATTAAATTTCCCTTACACGTTTTATTTGATGTTGTTATCACATGCCCCATCCCTTATTGTCAAACATGCTCTTACATGCCTTAATTTCCTTTGCTATATCTCTCATTGTCATATTACCTCTTTTATTGTCGAGTTATTTTTATTTGGAATTGTTATTCATAATGTCTTTTCTCGTGTTGAGTTATTTCATGAATTTAGATGTAGATACTATTTCATACCATCTCTTTCATTGTTAAGCTTATGTTGCACATTTAAAATGGAAATTTTCATTTTGTTGAGATACCTTCATTTTGGGTTATTAAAGTTGAAGCTATAAAAGCTAATATCAAATTGAGGTTGAAGTTGTTGATTATTGATATGTCTTTCCTTCATGAGTAATTCTCATTCATATTGTTATTATTGAGATTCTTGTTCATATTGTGGTTGAGACGTGGGCTATATGTTGTGAAAACTTTGGTGTTATTGATTTTTGGCAAATTGTGGCATATGGGCACTTGTGGTGCTAGTTGTTATTATGGTGTGATATTGATGCACATGCAGCAGTACAAGGATAGGGTTTAATGTGCATGTGGCGGCATAAGGTGGGATTTATGTGCATATTTCTAGTAAGGGAATTACTGGAAGTCACACGACGACGTAAGGTGGGCTAAAGTGCGTGTAGCTATTTCGAAAAAAATATTTTCAAGACTATCTAAATGAAAGGCTCACGTGGCAGTATAAGGAAGATTGTGATTGTGATTGTAAAATGTGGTTTCGAGGCGGTACCTCGTCTATGATTCTTGTTTTTATCTCTTTATTTACCTCATTTGTATTTGTCCACATTGTTTTCTCCATGTTCTTATCATGTGTTCCCTCCTTGTTGCCTTTATTTCTTTAAATTCCATTGTGAGCTTATCTTATTGTATTGTTTCATTGTTATTATTTCCTCATTTTCATCATTAGATTGTATTATACTGATTCAGTTTCTTTCTTATCCTAGTAGGTGTCTTCACCTGACCTCATCACTACTCTACCGAGACTAGGCTTGATACCTATTGGGTACTGTTGTGGTGTATTCATAATATGCTTCAGCACATGTTTTGCATATCCAGGTACTTCGACTTAGGCTAGGCATCAGTGATTGGACCATACAATTCGGAGACTTTAAGGTATACCTGTTCGGCGCTCATAGGCTTTGGAGTCACCTTCTGTCCTTAATTTTGCTATTGTTTACTCTTTATCCGGACAATGTTGTACTAGGGATTTTTAAGTATATTCTTATAGAGCTTATGACTCAGTTCCACCGGTTTTGGGAATTTTGTTACAACAGTTTTGTTTGGAGTTATTATGAGTTTTATCGAATTATCTCATTATCTTAGCTGTTAAATTCCGTTAAATTGTTCATGAAAGCACTTAATTGGAATTGTCATAACATGTTATATTTTGCATTATTAAATTTACTATCACATGTTCTATTTGACGCTGTAGTACATATTTTATCTTTTATTGCCAAGTTTGCTCTTATATGCTTAGGTTTAAGTTGTTACTCTCTTATTGTCTTGTTACCTCCTTTATTGTTGGATTATTCTTATTTGAAGTTGCTATTACATGATGTCTCTTTGTGTTGTTTTATTCTTATGCGCTTAGACGTAGTTGCTATTTCATACTATCTTATTCATCGTTAAGTTAATGCTATATGCTTCAATTGAAAGTTGTCATTTCATAGATATACCTTCATTTTGAGTTATTGATATTGAAGTTGTGAATGCTATTCACACATTGAGGTCGAAGTTGTTGATAATTAAGATATCTTTTCTTGTTGCGTATTTCACATTAATTTTGTTACTTTTGAGATTCTTATTCACATTGTGGTAGAGTTGTGGGCTATATGTTATGGTAACATTGGTGTTGTTGATTTTGCAAGTGTTGTGGCATATGGACACGTGTGGTGCAAGATGATTATTGTGTTGTGATATTGATATGCATGCGGTGGTATAAGGATAAGGGTTGATACGCATGTGGTGAGATATGGTGGGATTTATACATGTGCTGCCAGTAAGAGGATTACTTGAAGTCAGGTGGTGAGATAAGGGGGCTAAAATACGTGTAGCGATTTCGAGAAACATGTTTTCAAAATAAAAGCAAGGCTCACACGGTGATATAAAGAAGATTGTGATTGTGACTTGTGAAATGAGATTATGTGGTTTGGTACCTCGGTTGTGATTCTTGTTGTACATTCTATGTTAAAAAGGCTTGTTGGTTGAATAGTTTTTCTTATTTGTTCATTCTTCTTGTATTTGTCAGTATTTGATTACTCGTTGTTCTTATCATGTGTTCACTTCGTGTTACCTTTATTGCCAAAAATTCTGTTGTTAGACTACATTATTGTACATCTTTACTGTCATTCATTCCCTCATTTTTTGTCATTAGACTATATTATACTCTATTCAATTTTCTTGTCCTAGTAGGTGTCTTGACCTGGCCTCGTCACTAACCTACCAAGGTTAGGCTTGATACTTACCGGGTACCATTATGGTGTACTCATGCTGTGCTTCTGCACATGTTTTGTACAGATCCAAGTACATCCGCTTGTGCTGGATGCCAATGATTGATCGGTTATGACTCTCTGTAGAGCTTATGACTCGGTTCCACCAGGTTTGGGAGTTATTTGACAGTTGTAGTGCTTAGTTTTATTTAATAGATTACCAGTTTAAGTTGATATCGAATTGTTATTTTTTGCTAAATCTTGATATATGTTAGGCTTACTTAGTCTTAAAGACTAGGTGTCATCACGACATCCTAACTAAGGTGTGAATTTGGGGTCGTGGCACCTAGTCTCTAATACTAGGTAAGCCATTCAGTTACAATAATTAAATCAATTAAACATTACATAATGAAAACATGGTTTAATATATTTACAGAATAAATTTGAAACAAGCCTGCGCGACAATAATCACAACAAATTCCCCAAGACCAGGTAGTACAGAGCCATGAACTCTATTGAATATATAGAAAACGCGAAATACAAATACTGTTCGGATAGAGAATTTACAGAATAATGTAAGTAAATGACTCCAAGGGACTGCGATAATCAAGAAGCTCTACCTTGAATCCTCAACATCAAGAAGCTCTCACTGCCTGAAACTGCTAGCTCAATACCTGGATCTGCACAAAGATGTGCAGAAGCGTAGTATGGGTATACCACAGTCGGAACCTATTAAGTATAAATACTAATCTCGGTGGAGTAATAATGAGGTTCAAGTCAAGACATTCACTAATCAAGTAACTTGTGCAAACTATAAATATAAAGCTAGCAATAGAAAGCAAAGTAAATAAATGGCACACATAGAAAGAATGTGATAAAAAAATAATCAAAGCACAAATAAAACACAAGTGAAATCGATTAAGGAAAGACAATGATAGTTCTAATCATCAAACCTTTCTGACACAGGTTTTACAACAAGAGTCACCCTTATGCATGTGCAAGTGTCCTACCACAGCTCAAATCATCAAGTAATATAAGAGACACCGAGTAGCACATTGGGAACAATACAACAAATCACGTAATATGCATGACACACACAAGGAAGTCAGAAGCAATAACCAGAAAACTCCTCTTTTATCAACAACACGCCCCAGGCCATCGCATAACATCCCCATATAGCCATCCTATCTCACCGCATTGACAATATCATAATAGCCACCCTTATAGCTCCTCCCAGACAATCCACCTATATCGCTCCACCCCTACAATAACAGAATATCCACCTATATCACTCCGCCCAGACTGTATATCAATAGCCACTTGTATCGCTCCGCACAATCAGAAAAAGTGAAATGCTACCCATATGCTCCACACAACGAAAATAATCCCCACAACATGTCCACATATGCCAAAATATTACCAAAACAACAATACTAATATCATAATAAAGCATAGCCCATGGCTCAACAACAATGTATACAAGAATTTCAATAATAACAAAATAATACGGGAAATAACTTGACATTGAAAGATATTCCATATAACATCTACTTTAATTAAAATCATATTAATAATTGAAGAGTGTAAACTCGTCAATTTTCACATATAGGCCCGGGTACACACTCGTCACCTGGTGTACATATTTTTCACATAATTCATATAATGCAATTAGACCAAATCCTATGAGGTACATACCTTAAACAAGCTAAATAAATCCTCTAATAAGCCCTTTCCGTGGAAACAAACCTCCGAACGGCTCGAATCTTGTCAAAATAACTTAATATCATAAATAAAAGCAATAGGAAACAATTCCGGATAATAAAGATTCAATATTCAACTAAAATCATAAAGCCAGCCCAAAGCGTTAACCTAGGGATTCGCCCGACTCACAAATTCTGAACTCCCATTCTGATATGAATCCAACCGTACCAAAATCATCTAATTCGTCCTCTAATCGGCCTTCAAATCATCAATTTATGTATTAGAAACGTTTTGACTAAAATCCCAAATTAAAATCATCAATTAAACACTAAATCGAGGTCGGAATCTTGAAAGATAAACAAATCCAAGTCAAAAATACTTCCCACAATCCTAATCGTGAAACTCCACTGAACAATCACCCAAATTCGAGCTCTACAACTCACAAAATTAGAAAAACAATCAAACTCTTCGACATATAACTCTTCCAGAGACTCTGCATATGCGGGTCATTTAACCGCATCTGCGGTACCTCTTCTGCGGTCAAACTATCGCATATGCGACTTCCCAGCAACTGCTGATGAACCGCATCTACGGTCAACAACACACATATGCATCTACGGACCTTCACCGCATGTGCTCTTCTGCTTCAGCGCCTAGATAACCATATGTACGGCCCCTGCCTTCTCCAATAAATTTCCATACCTGCACTCTCGTGGCCGCTTATGCGATGCCACATCTGCGGCACTTATCCGCAGGTGCGAAAGCATTAGTACTCAGAATATTCAACAATTCAACATGGTTCAAAAATGATTCGCAACTCATCCGAAACACACCCAGGGCCCTGTACAATCATACAAAACATAGACCTACTCGAGACCTCAAACCACACCAAACAACATCAAAACTATGAATCACACGTAAATTCAAGCTTAATGAACTAATGAACTTTCAACATCCAAAACTCATGCCGAGCCATATCAAATCAACTCTAAATGACCTCATGTTTTGCATTCAAGACCCAAATGACACAACAGGCATGTATTCAACTCCTAGAACTGCAATCCCAAACCGATAGCTATAAAGTCAACACTCGTCAATCCTATCAACCTTCCAAACCTTTAACTATCCAATTAACGTTAATTTTAAGTCAAACAACCTAGGAATCTTCAAATACACATCCAGACATATGCTTAAGTACAAAATAACCATACAGACCTAACAAAACCATCAAAACTCCGATCTGAGATCAAATATGCAAAAGTCAAACTTGGTGGGAAGTGCAAACCCTTCGCACCTGAGAGCTATGGTGCGCAGGTGCGAGCCCGTAGAACTGGAAGGGAGGCTATAGAAGTGGAGCTTATCTGAGAGCTGGGATCCCACACATGCAGAGGAAGTGCGTTAAAGTAATGGCGCATATGTGAGGTCCTTTGCCCCAGTGTTATTCCACATAAGTAGAACTTGTTGTGTAGGTGCAATGGATTGGAAACTTAAGTGAGCTCACAAATGCAAGCATATTATCAGAAAATAGCTTTTTCTGACTATAACGTTTGATTATAAAATGTCAGTTGTAATTTTGTAATGACCCGACCGGTTTTTTTGAGGTTTTGCATTTAGTTCGGTGGTTCGAGGTCATGAGTAGCTTCATGTGGTATATTATGACTTGCGTGTATGGTCATTTTTGATTTTCAAGTTGTTTGGAATTGATTTGGAAGAATGATTCTTAAATAGAAAGATTTAAGTTGAAAACATTGACCAAGTTTGAATTTTATGTATTAGATCTCGTATCGGAGTTTTTATGGTTCCGCTAGGTCCAGGTGGTGATTTTGGACTTGGTCTTATGCCCGGATTTGTATTTGAATATTTTTAGAAGGTTTTGGCCCTATTTGGTGAAAGTTTGCAATTTGACAGTTCATAAGTTTGATCGGGAGTTTACTTTGATGATATCAGGTTCGGAATGTTGTTTCGGGAATTTGAATAGGTTTGTTATATCATTTGTAACTTGTGTGTAAAATATTCGAGGTCATTCCAGGTTGATTTAACATCGTTCGACACAAGTTTTGAAAGTTGATAGTTCGAAAGTTCATTAAGTTTGTTTTGAGGTGCTACTCGCGGTATTCATGTTGTTATGTTTGATTTAAGGCCTCGAGTATGTTCATTTTGTGCTTTGGGACTTGTTGCTATATTCGGAGATCTCGAGAGGCTCAGGTGAGTTTCGGGGTGGTTTCAGATCATTTTGGAGGATAATTTCTATGTTGGTTTCTGTTGATTTCTAGTACCTCGGTGTTTCTTCGCGATCACGTAGGTTAAGTTTGGAATTAGGTGATTTTCTCCACTGCATTTGCGACTGGATGACCACATTCATGTAGGTTTTGGAGGTTTGAGTATCGCCCTCGTACAGTGGAAACGTGTTCGCACTAGGCAGGTGGGAGTTAGTGAATTCTTCTTCGTGTTCGCGTGGCATAGGGAACATTCCTGGATCATTTGCATATGTGGTCATCGCGTTCCCGTGTGTAGGCTCGCGAACCCATAGAGAATTTTGGGGCAATGGCTTTTGTTCTTCGTGACCGCAAAGGATTTCCTGCGATCGCTATGAGTATTGTTGGAGCAGTGCTATAAAGTACTCTATTTCGGACCTTGAGCTCATTTTATCACATTTTGAGTTGGGGAGCTTTGATTTGGGAAATGTTTCAGAGCATTTTCACCAAATGGATTGCTGTAAGTATGTTTTTACTCGGATTGGATTATATTACACGATTCCATCTTCGATTTTGGCATTTGATTGGTGAATTTAAAAGTGAAATTGGGGGGGGGGGGGATTGTCTAAATTTTTCTAAACTGAATATTTGAGATTGGAGTCGGATTTGAGTGAAATTGGTATGGTTGGACTCGTATCCGAATGGGTTGTCAGAATTTGTGACTTTTGTCGGGTTCCGGGATCCCGACCTATGTTGACTTTTTGTTTTAATTTGAATATTTGACTAAAGATTCGACCTTTATCGTTTGGATTTGATTCCTATAGTATAATTTGATGATTTTGAGTTACTGTTGGCTACTTTCGAGCCGTTTGGAGGCTGATTCGCACATGATAAAATTTCTAGAGTATCGGTTTTTCTTGCTTAGGTAAGTATCTTACCTAAACTTTGTTGAGGCGCTACTTTCCATAGTTATTTGTGATAGCCACGTGCTATGAGCGGCGTACATGTATGGGGCTAAGTCCATGTGCATGCATAGGGTATTTTCCATGCTCGGGGTAGTTCCTTGGCTATTATATGCCTTAAATTGGTAGGTATGTTTTATGTTGTGATGTTTCTCGTATTTGTACCCATGTTGTGAGCTAGTTGTGCCATGTTTGAGGTTGATTTGAGCTATGATACCACACTTGCACATACATACACCTTAGTAGGTCACTTATAGATATCCAGGATTATGAAGTTTGATGTTATTTGATCATGTACATGTATAATTGCATATCTTCTTTATGTGTGATATGGTTTGGAATAGTAGTATGTGACCACGCCGGTCGGATTGTGATATTATGTCTGTGACCATGCCTGGAGGATTGTGATATTGTGATTGTGACCACGCAGGGCTAATTGTGAATGTTACATCCCGTACTTTTGTACGTTGGATTTGTCGTATGATAATTGACATAATTTCAAGAACAAGATTATTGTTGAGGTTATAATTACTTATGCTATTTATAACAAGTGATAAGTAAAGTCGTGAAAGTTAGAGGGTAAACGAATCTAAGAAAATGAGTTTCGTCAATGTTTGATATTTTGGGATGAAAATAATTGTCCAAGCTATAATACCCCGTATTTATGGACTAGTGCTATACCACATGACCATGATAGTAAGGTATATAAAGTATATTAGTACTTAAGTGAAATGAGGCCTAGAAATTATTGTGTGAATAATTGGTTAAATGTTGGTATAAAGTTGGAGAATATGGAATTAGTTATAAGTGGTGTGCAAGAACTATTTTTTCCACGTAGGATCATGACAACTAATGAAAATGTGACTAATATGTGTGTATGATCTGGTGGTGTCATATTTTGGGATGAGTATGCTTGCTAAGAATTGATGTGTATAAGTGGGGTGGACCCCATAGACCACCAATAAAGATTAGCTAGGATCCTTTATTTAGGTGGCTTTCTAGAAAAGAACTAAAGATTATATATATATATATATATATATCAAGTATAATAGAGATACCCTTAAGCTCAATGAATAGCAACAGCAAAAGTACACGAGCAATCATATATTTCCATACTTTGAGGAGATATAACGTGACTTCTATTTATATAGCAGCAACCTTTTTATCTTTGAAAATTATATATAGCACCAATACATCATCAAATGGTTATATCATCAACGTGAATTTACATTGTAGCAGCACCAACATTAGTTGGTAATTTATGGAAGAAGAGTGTAATCTTTCTCAAAGATAATATATGGGTTTTGCGCACCACCTCGATCTCGTTGTTCTGTTTTTGCGCGCTGGTTAGTACGGTCTTTCTTCGATGTGAAGTAAGGTAGAATAAGAGCATTTCTTGGCAAATAAGGTAAGAACTTTTCTCTCCTTGGTATATTTAAATTTGTCTAGGGCATGGCTAAATTGTGGGATGAGCATTATGAAATTAATAGCGAAAAATTGTATCTTGATGTTGTTGTTGTTGTATTGGCTATTTGCTAATTTTATAAGTTTTGTTGTGGCTGGAAATTGTTGGAGTAAGTTGAGTATACAGTTGGTGTAGTCATTGATATGTGTTTGGAAGGAAAGAAAAGATTGGAGAAGTATGGTTGATAATCGTAGCCGAGCTTTCTGCTCGCTGTATCATTCCTTAGGTTGTAAAACTCGTTTTAGGAATTGCTAGTTGTGTTATTGTATTAACTTGACTATGGTAGGCTTGAAGGAATGATAAGAACAGGGGAAATAATGTCTATTTCTTTGTTGGATAGGTTATCTTCCATTATGCGACTAAGAGAATTGCTTGTATGGTTAACAATATTATTATTCTTGTTATCATATAGATCATGAAGTGGATATGGGTTGAGCTCTTGATCCATTGTGTTAAGACCAGGTATGTTATGGCTATCCCTTCTTTACTTTTGGCATGATCCATATGATACAACAAAACGAGCAAACACACAACTTTCACAAGTAACTCTATTCTTAGAAGTACTAGGGGTACTTATGTTCTTGATACCCCATGTCCTATTATTATATCATTTGTTCATGGGTCTCTCAAAATACGTATGTTGATAAAGTTTATTTAGTGATATTAATCGAAAGCATAATGATCTTATTAATTTTCGAGAGGTCTTATATACTTACTTCATTATGCATTGTATCCATTTGTACATGTACATTGACCCATGACCAGATGACATTATTATATGTAAATGGGGTATGGGGAAAGCTTACGGTGTTATATATGCAAAACTACTTGATCAGTTGGTATACGTTGATGATTTCGTCATAGAGGCTGAGATGATATGATGGGATGCCCTTAGAGGCTTGAAGATGCTATGTGCGCATAGACCTATGCATTATATGACATTTATATGCATATGCATGACATTATAAATATTTTATGATTTACATAGCTATCCAGACATACAGGTTGAGTCCTTTACTCCATGTTTCTTTCATGTCTTTTATATACTGATTTCCATGCTTTACATACTCAGTACATTATTCGTACTGACGTCTTTTTTGTTGTGGATGCTACATTCATGGCTGCAAGTGTATATAACCAGTTTGACGAGCCCTCATAGTAGACGAGGTTAGCATTCAGCGAAAAATCGGTAAGACTCCACTTCATTTGGAGTACGGCCGAGTCTATAAGTCATCATGTTAGAGTTTTGCTACAGACTTATGGGTAGGCCGCGGTCCTGTCCCATTTGATATCGAATAATCTTTGAGGCTTTGTAGACACATATTTATTATGTACAGTATGTCAGAGGCCTTGACACCCCGTGTGTATTCATGTTTTAAGTACGATGGATGGTTGATACAGCGGTTGCCCATTTACAATTGTACATTATGAGTTGTGGCCATGTTTCCCCATCATAGTTATGAGAGGAATGGGTTTAGTCAATTCAACCTATGAATATTCTAGTTTTGGTCGAACGATCATGACTTATAGAGTGGTTCGCTCGGGCCAGCACAACACCAGGTGCCAGCCACGCCCCCAAGTTTGTGCATGACAGTGAAATTTCTACCTGTGACCATGCCGGGAGGATTGTGATATTGAGCTTGTGACCAGCCAGACGGATTGTGATTATTAGCACGTGAGTTATCCGTACAACACGTGAGATGTCCGTGCAAATCAAATATTGATATTATTGGCACATGAGGTTTTTGTGCAACACACGAGTTGTCCATGCAATTGATATTATTAACATATGAGTTGTCCATGCAGTGTGTGGATACAGATCCATCCCCCTAGGGTAAACCTCTCATGTTTCTCTCTTGATGGTGTATACGTGGATTATGAGAAACCAACAGGTTTGTAGTTGATGTGAGCTCTAGTAAAGCTGGTTATTTATTTGGTTCGGTTACTGAAATTCTGATGTGGGCCTGGGAGCAGTGATGAGAATTCTATTTGGGCCGAGTTGTACGCCACAATATATTATTATTTAGTTATTGCATTTTATCTTTACTTGCAATTTTCTTCGTAGTTACCTGATTTATTTGTATATCTTCCTTATATGCTGGGTTGTTGACCGAGCAGAATACGTTGCAAAAACGGTGAGCACCAATGTGGTTTTATATGTGATTTCATGATTTGATCATATTTTCTATTATGTACTTGCTGGATTATGAACTGTACACGTGTTAGCGAGTATCATTTATAATTCTTGCTTCTATTGTCTCACCGAGGTTAGTTATGATACTTATTGAGTACATAGGGTCAGTTTTACTCATACTACACTTCCGCACCTTGCGTGCAGATTTTGGAGCCGGTGTTGCTGTGTATGGCGGGAGACGACATTTAAGATGTATCTACCTTCCGAATACAACTATCACTTGTCCTTGGTAGCTTTAGATTTTAAATCATGTTTACGTATATTCCAAACAGATGTTCTATTATTTCATACGCTTTGTAAATCTAAGCTTTAGTCGCTCATGACTTGTACTTCTAGCCCTTGGGTTATTGCATAAAAGTTCAGTTAATTCATCATTGATTTCTTATTAATTTCATTTGGATTGTGGTGACTTTTAGTTGTCTTACCTATCTGGTTGGGTTAGGTGTCGTCACGGCTAGTTAGATTTTGGGTCGTGACAAGCTAGTATCAAAGCTCTAGGTTCATAGGCTCTACGAGTCATGAACAAGTGTCTAGTAGAGTCTTGCGCACTGGTATGATGATATCCAAGCCTATCTTCGAGAGCCTACAAGGCATCTCTAATAAACTTGCCATTTTATTTCATTATCGCGCGGCATTGGTTCAGTGTGAAGCGAATCTCTTTGATTTTCTTTAACTCACTCGTATGTTATATGAGTGCTCGATATCAGCTGTGCATCGACAACTTGTGATTCTATGGATGAGGTGCGAGATGTGTTCTCTGTATTGTGGAGTTAGGCCAGTTTGGAGGCTTGTAGGACATGTTAGACCGCAACTTGGGCTAGGTAGTTTCAGTTGTCTAAGTATGTGCTTTTAGACTTATATGTCAGGTAGTGTCCCTAAGAGTGGGATTTATGGCTCGGTGTGTGGTTGGATGGCTATATGATGAGTGTACAGATTGCTTGGATGTGACGAGAAGAGTTTAGTTGGGATTTCAAAAGGACTATTAGGTGTTTGATTTATGTCTTGATGTGTTGTACAGTCCCGAGTCATGAGCATGTTGAGGGATCTTTCGTGTTGTTCATTTGCAGGATGAAGTATATTCTTATGTCTTGTTGACAAGTTGAGACTCGGGAATCTTTAGCGATTGCATAATGGTTGTGACCATGGTAGTGCTTAGAGAGATTCCAATTTGAGGCTAAGTAGGTAGATTATCACCTGCAGGGTAGTCTACGGATGTGTGATGTTTATGATGTTTTGTGGAGAGTTACTTTCTAGCAGTGGGTTATATGGTTTGAAATCTGAGTTTGGATAGCTTGAGTAAGTTGACTTGAGTGTCACGAGGAAGAATGTGATCTTACTAGATGATTTAAGGTATTTCATGATTTGTGTTACATGAGCCTATGAAGGATTTAGTTGAATTAGAGTGTGGGATTATGGTAGTAATAGAGTAATCGTATTGTGGGTTATCAGATGTTCTGTTCTATGGATTTGAGCCAAGTGTGTGAGTCTGCTACCGACAATCAGGTTGTATGAGTATGTGCTACATTAGTTTCGGCCTGAGGCAGGTTTGCGGCTCAATTATGAGTTGAAGAGGTTTGTTTTGAGGATGACTTGAGCAAGGAAATTTCTGGATTCATGATGTATTACACGTTATGGATATATGGACATCTTGGAATAGTTAAGGTTTGTTATTCTTGATGGATGTAATGTGCTAAGAAAAGGGAGTCACTCGATTGCGTTAAGGTGGGGTTAATTCTTTGGGTGTTGGTGGGCTAATGGGTCGCAGGTCGTTCTGCTCGTTTAGGTGGTGCATTTGCGATTAGGATAAGGTGGATGACTCTCGAGAAGGTTCTAATGGGTTCAAGAATAATATGTTGTATTTGAGGAATTTTCGGATTTGTAAAAGGGTAAGATCTCAGATTTATATTGGATGGTGTCGAGACTCGCGGTATTTCTGTATCATTATCGATTTTACATTTTCGTATCAGAGAGGTTAAGGAAACAGCTTCAGATTCACATAAGGTCTCTTCAAAGTGAGTATCTCGGATGCAGCATTTTAGGTGCCTAAGAGGGCATATAGTGGCTTATGGGCTTTAAGAAGAGGTGGTTTCATGATAGGATCTCTTGTGGTAAGATTGGGGTTGAGGATCGTAGTGTATTGGCAAGGGAAAGTGTTTACATGAAGGTAATTCGAGGGCATTTAAGGAAATGGGTGAGCTTTGTAGTGATTCGGGTCGGCATGGTAATAGATATGATCGGTTCTTTTAGCTCTTTTGATGCGGTAAGACTTTCCCGGTGTTCGGTGGCAATACTCTTAGGTTTGGCGACCTGTGTGACTTGGTTGAGTTAGATGTATTCAGCTCTGATGGACTAGTCTTGCGCTAATGGTTTTCAAAGGGTTCTCGACGATTTCTACCACTACTTGAGATGGATGTCTTCTAGTGGCATGAGGAGTATATTGCGTGTGGTAATTTTCTCTTGGATGAGAGTCAAGTTGAAGGTTTCTAGCTGATGGAATAAGTTCTCTGCTTGTGATTCAGTATTGATAATGGGGATTCACGTATTTTTCGTATGTTGGCATGATTGAGGCGATATGTCGTGTGAGATTGAGATTTGCATGTACAAGTTTGTGGTTCAGTATCGAAGGGAAGGTCATAAGTTCTAGACAGCATGGACGATTGTAGAGGTTTAGAAGAATGCTGGCACTATTTTAATACCACTTGAGAAGAATGTGTGTTTCAGAAAGGCGCACTATGTTTTGACTTGCAGATACTTTATTGGTATTCCAGTAATCGCCAGGTTGATTGACTACTAATGTTCAGATTTTGCTAGGTGGCACGGAAGAATTATGGAAGTATTTCTCGTGAGATGATTGTGCATGAGGGATGTGTCAATCACTTGAGTGATCGAGTTGGGATCGAAAATGGTTATTCTGGTATTCTAGGGATTTGGAGACTAGGAGTTACTAGAGAAATATTGTTTCTTGGTTGCGGACTGTGAAGGTATGACCAAAGTTAGACAACTGATAGTATAGCTAGTTTATTGTGTACATTTATAGGGTTATTAATCTATATGTGGATGATCGAAGTTGATTTGAGAGCCCATTAGTGGGCCTAATAAGGACATGTATTCCACACTGCGTTGGATTTGTTAACTCAATACTACTATTTTTGAGGGATGTGTCATTCGGTTAGAGATGAGCTTGTTCGTATTCTGATATGTTCTATTAATTATTCTTCTATGCTATGGTGGGTTATGATATGTTGATTATCTGCACACATGATGCGTTTCTGCTGGGCCTTCCGGCGAAATTTGAGCGAGATGGTTCTTGGGGTGATGAATGGTTGATTGCGCCTTGGTTATTGTCTTCCTATTTATGGTATATTATACTATTTCTTTCTCATTGGTTATGGTCATGCTCTTCATATGATTGTTGTTGGAATGCATATGGTTGTTGATTTTGAGCCTCATGGCTCAAGGTATTCCATGTGGACCGATGTTTGGAATCTGTCAAGAACTGCGGCAAATTATTTTTGGATATGATCCCTTGTACTTGTATCGTGTGTTTTGGTTCTACTTTGTGTGATGGGTTATAGCATTGTGCCTCGTGGCAGTATCTCATGAGCTTTCGAAACGGTTCTCTCATTTTTTTCTCTTTCAACCATTGGGTACATCCATGTTGTTGCTTAGATGCGAGAATCGGGTCTTATAATGAGTTCCAAATGTTGGGGATTTGGGTTCTAAGGTTTGTGAACTAAGGTTGAAGTGCTAATTTTTAGGTAGGTTGTGTTGTTGGGCTTATATGGATTATGGTGACGTGGGATCACCCATGCGTATGTGCATGGTGAGATTATACAGGGATTTGATGCCGTTTTTACCACTCTTGGCGCATTCGAGGACGAACGTATGTTTAAGTGGGGGAGAATGTAATGACCCGACCGATCGTATTGAGCTTTTGCATTCAGTTAGGTGGTTTGAGGTCATGAGTAGCTTCATAAGGTGTATTATGACTTGTGGGTATGGTCAGTTTTAGTTTTCAAGTTGTTCGCAGTTGATTTTGAAGAATGATTCCTAAATAGGAAGCATTACGTTGGAAGAGTTGATCAAGTTTGACTTTTGTATATTTGACCCCAGATCAGAGTTTTTATGGTTCCATTAGGTTTAGATGGTGATTTAGGACTTAGACATACGCCTGGATTTGCATTTGGATATTTCTAGATGGTTTTGGCTCTGTTTGGCAAAAGTTGACAATTTGAAGGTTGGGAAGGTTCATAAGTTTAATAGGGCGCTGACTTTAATGACCCGTGTTAGGATTATTGTTCCGGCAATTGGAATAGGTTTCTATGTCATTTGGAACTTGTGTGCAAAATTATCGGTCATTCCGAGTTGATTTGATATGGTTCGGCATATGTTTAGGAATTAGAAAGTTGAAATGTTCATAAAGTTTGATTTGAGGTATGATTTATGATTTTGATTTTTTTAAGTGTGATATGAGGCCACAATTAGTTTTGTGTTGTGTTTTGAAACTTGTTGGTATGTTTAGACGGGATCCCGAGGAGCTCGGGTGAATTTCTGGGTGGTTTCAGATCATTTCGGAGGATGATTTCATTATTGGTTTCTGCTGATTTCTGGTTCCTCAGTTGTTCTTAGCGATCGCGAAGATGTAGCCGCGATTGCGTTGTTAAGTCTAGATCCGGACGATTTTCTACATCACGTTCATGACTGGATGGCCGCGTTTGAGTAGGTTATGGATGTTTAAGCATCGTGTTCGCATAGTGGAAACGTGTTCGTGCTGGGCAGCTAGGAGCTGGTGAATTCATCTTCGCGTTCGCGAGGCATTGGGCACGTTCGTGGATCATTGGCGTCAGTGGCATCACGTTCGCGTATGTAGGCTCGCAAACATGTAGAGCATTTTGGGGCAGTGGCGTTTGTTCTTCGCGATCGCGAAGGATTTTCCGCGATCGTGAAGGATAGGTATTGTTGGAGCAGTAATATAAAGTACTCTATTTTGGACCTTAAGCTCATTTTATCACATTTTGAGGTGGGGAGCTCGGATTTGGGCGATTGCGGAGAGGATTTTCACCACATGGACCGGGATACGTATTTTCTACTAGGATTTGATTATATTACATGATTCCATCTTCGATTTTGCATTTGAATGATGAATTTAAAAGAGAATGTGGGGGTTCTTGTCTAAATATTTCTAAACAGAATAGTTGCTTTTGGCTAGTTTCGAACCGTTCAGCGGTCGATTCGCTTGGGATGGCATTTCTAGAGTATCAGTTTGGCTTTCTTGAGGTAAGTATTATACATAAACTTGGTTGAGGCACTAGTTTTCGGAGTTATTTGTGATAGCTACATGTTATCAGTGGCGTACATGTGTGGGGCTAAGCCCATGTGTGGGGTTAAGCTCAAGTGCGTGCACGGGGTATTTTCCATACTCGAGGTATTGCTT
The DNA here is from genome assembly GCA_000715115.1 of Nicotiana otophora. NCBI lineage: Eukaryota > Viridiplantae > Streptophyta > Magnoliopsida > Solanales > Solanaceae > Nicotiana > Nicotiana otophora. Next base: position 365,695 of record AWOL01S0006536.1, on the reverse strand, counting down.
ACGCTATCATATGCTTTAAATTGATGCTAAGCTTCATGTTATGATGTTCTCTTATTTTTACCCTTGGTGTGGGCTATTTGCACCATGTTCGAGGTTGCATACAGTTTAATCTCCTGATTAAGCTTGGTAGATGTTATTTTGTTATGAATTCACCTGATTTGAGCTATGATATCACACTTGCACATGCATATACCATAGCATGTCACTTATACCAGTCCGAGATTATGAAATTTGATGTTCTTTGATCATGTACATGTATACTTGCATATCTGTTTTATCTGTGATATGGTTTGGACTTGTAGCCTGTGACGATGCCGGACGAATGGTGTTACTGTGCCCGTGCCCATGCCTGGTGAATCGTGATATTGTTGATGTGACCACGCCGGGTGGACTATGATATTGTGCCCGTGACCACACCGGGCGAATTGTGAAATTTTTGCCCGTGACCATGCCAGCAGATTGTGATAGTGAGCATGTGATCACGCTGGTGGATTGTGATTATTAGCACGTGAGTTGTCCATGCGACACGTGAGTTATCCGTGCAGCACATCAATTCTCTGTGCGTATCCAGATATTGATATTATTCGCACGTGAGTTGTCCGTACGCTTGATATTATTAGCACATGAGTTCTTCGTGCAACATGTGAGTTGTCCGTGCAGCGTGTGGATGCAGATCCATTCCCCTAGGGTCACCCTCTCATGTTTCTCTCGTGATGGTGTACATGTGAATTATGAGAAATATATGGGTTTCTGGTTGATGTGAGCTTTAGGAAAGTTTGGTTATTATTTTGGTTCGGTTACTGAGATTATGACGTGGGCTAGGAACCATGATATGATTTTTATTTGGGTCGGGTTGCACGCCGTAGCGGATGAATATTTTATCATTGCATTTCATTTTTACATGCAATTTTCTTGGTTGTTACCTCATTTGTTTGCATATCTTCCTTATATGCTCGATTGTTGACTGAATAGAATATGTTGACAAAATTGAGAGCACCAATGTGGTTTTATCATTAATTTTATGATTTGATCATATTTTCTATTATGTACTTGCTAGAATTATGAATTGTATAGGTGTTAGGGAGTATCATTTATAATTCATGCTTCTATTATCTCGCCGAGGTTAGTTATGATACTTATTGAGTGCATGAGATCGGTTCTACTTATACTACACTTCTGCACCTTGCGTGCAGAGTTTGGAGCTGGTGTTGTTGCGTATAGCGTGAGCCGGCATTAAAGATGTATCAATCTTCCGGATATAGCTACCACTTGTCCTTGATAAATTTAAATTTTAAATTCCGCTTATGTTTATTACAAACAAATGTTATATTATTTTATATCCGCTTTGTAAATTTAAGTTTTAGTGGATCGTGACTTGTACTACTAGTCATTGAGTTATTGTATAAAAGTTCAGTTAATTCATCATTGATTTCTAATTCATTTTATTTGGATTGTGTTGACTGTTAGTTGGCTTATCTAGCGGGTTGAGTTAGGTGTCATCACGGCTAATTGACTATTGTTATCGTAAAGTTTCATGAAAAATTTTGCCCGTAGATATTTCCGACTATATTAGTCAGAAAGTTAATTTAGAAAGTCAAACCGCTTTTGGCCAAATGGTCCTAACACTTGTGGTCGAAATGTTTTTTAAATAATATACAATGTTTTTACTACAACAATTGGAAGTTAGTCAGACGAGTTTGCAACTATTGTAGTCAGATAACTTAAATTATTTCGGGCCTAAACCCTTATCGTTTTAGTTCTCTTTACCTTTCTCACACATTCTCTTCTCCTCTATTGTCTCTCCTCTTCAACTGGCAGACTCAACGGTCGTGACCGGCGGCCGGTGACGACGTCTTTGTTGCCAAGAGTCTCTCCGCCAGTCTCTCTCTATCTCCCTCTCCCTCTCACTCTGTCTTTCTACAACTAGGAACCAGTGTTTCTCTGATATTTAGTTTAATTTCGAATATGTGTCAAATGACAACTCTTTATGTTAGAGACCCAACATAAGTGATTTAGATTTATATCTTTAAGTGTAAATTTTAATATTATGTGAAGATTCGGATAGGCTTGAAGTTGAACAGGGCTTTATTAGTCCACTATTTGCATTATCCTTTGTTGCTAAAAATATACAAAAATGTTGAGAGGAATTTGTTGCCACTAGTAAATTCACCAGTATGCTTCTATTGCTATAAGTTTTCAACTTTTTTGAGTAATACTGTCCATTGATTTATGGAATTAGCACCTTATTTTTTGTTGTTATTGTTTCTATAACTTTTTAATCATTGTTATTTCATTTGCATATATGACTCTCTTTTGTGTACATTTAAAATTTTAGTTTTACTTTAATGCTGGGAGCTAACTATTAATATATATTTACATATAGTTTAACTCACTTTAAGTTAGATTGAAGCAATAAAATAATACTAAGTAACAATTAAAGTGTTTAGCATAGTACTAAGTGCACTTTCAAAATACAAAACCCTTAATTTGAAAGAATAAAACTTATTAGTTGAAGTGTTTGATAATTCTAAGTAATTTCAAAATAGGAACCTTTTAATGCAATAGGTGCCTTTGTATTTAATGCAAGTGTGTCAAGTTATTTACACCAGGTGTTGTTGAATTTCATCGTTATAAGAATAGGTTTATGAAAAATTATTATGCGTGGACTGTTCATGGAGAGAATAATGTTTTTCATAATTATTTTTGTTTTGAGGGTAGTCCCACATCAGAGAATAGTGTTCAAAATTCTAGATTTAATGAAATGATGAGAGATGCTTTTGAGATATTCCTCGAGGCTCAATCCGAACCAAATGATGAGACTTAGCATTTTTATGAACAACTAAAGGAAGCTATTCATCCACTGTATCAAGGCTCAATGGGTTCCAAGTTCTTTATTTCAAATAGACTAGTGATTATCAAATCAGATAGTTCTATTTCTCAAGCGGACATGGATTCTATCATTGAGCTTATGAATGAACTTAATCCGAATAAAATTGACGTATCCAAAGATTCCTATACTGCAAAGAAATTGGTGTCCAAGTTAGGACATTCATCATAGAGGATTGACTGTCATGATAAAAGATGCATATTATTTTTAAGCATGATGCAACGTTAGAAAATTGTAAGTTTTGTAACCAACCTCGTTATAAGGAAATCACAAACTCCAATAAAAAGAAGGTTCCGATAAAGGTGATACATTACTTACCCCTTATGCCAAGCTTAAAGAAGTTGTATGCATCAATAAGCCTCGCTCATCATATGAGATGTCACTATGAACATAGAAGGCCAACCGGTGTTCTATGTCACCCGTTAGATGGAGAAACATAAAGCATGTTTATAGGATGTTCAGGAACTTTGTAATTGAGCCAAGAAGTATAAGGTTGGGATTATATGCTAATGGATTCACTCCATTTGTAGTCTCTAACGTGCCATGTTCATGTTGTCTAGTGTTTATTACGCCGTATAATCTTTCTCCTGAGTTTGGTATGACAAGTCCGTAATTGTTCCTAACTTGCATTATTCATGATCCGCACAATTCAAAAATATTGATTGATGTATACATGCAGTCTTTGATGGATGAGTTAAAGTTATTGTAACGTCAAGATGTAGAAAAAATAATATATATCAACTAAACAGAACTTCATATTGCGTGCTAGTTTAATATGGACTATAAATAATTTTTCTATTTATGGAATGTTATCCGAGTGGTCGACTGCTGGAAAATTAGATTGTCCGACCTGTATAGAAGACACAAAAGCAATAACCTAGAAACATAGAGGTAAGAACACATAGTTTAATTGCAATCGTTGTTTCTTGCCAATGGATCAAGAATTTAGGAGCAATTCTAGTGCATATATTAATATTTAAACTGATTATGAGGATCCACCATCAGTCTTGTTATCAAAAGAAATTTGGAACAAAGTTAGGGATCTACCTAAGGTAACAGAGTCTACATTACATAATAAGTTACTTGGTTATGGTGCTACCCATAACTGAACTAAATAGAGTATATTTTGGGAGTTACCTTATTGGAAGCATAATCGTCTTCGGCATAATATTGACGTCAAGCATATTGAGAAGAACGTTTTTGATAACTTGTTTAATATTGTGATGGTTGTCAATAACAAGACAAAAGTTAAGGATAGAGGTTAATATGCATGCAGAGGCATAAGGTGGGATTTATGCGCGTGTTGCTAGTAAGAGAATTACATGAAGCCATGCGACGACATAAGGTGGGCTAAAGTGCATGTAGCTATTTCAGGAAAAAATTATTTTCAAGACTATCTAAATCTAAGGCTCACGCGGCGGTATAATGAAAAATTGTGATTGTGATTGTAAAATGAGGTTTCGAGGCGGTAACCCGGTTGTGATTCTTTTTGTTATCTCTTTATTTCCTTATTTGTATTTGTCCGCATTATTTTTTTGATGTTTTTATCAGGTGTTCCCTCCTTGTTTCCTTTATTGCTTTAAATTCCATTGATAACTTACGTTATTGTTTTGTTTTATTGTCACTATTTCCTCATTTTTATTACTAGATTATACTATACTTGTTCAGTTGTTTTTGTATCATAGTATGTGCCTTGACCTAGCCTCGTCACTACTCTACCAAGGCTAGGTTTGATACTTATTGGGTACCATTGTGGTATACTCATACTATATTTCTACATATTTTTGTGCAGATTCAGGTACTTCGACTCATGCTAGGCATCAGGTAGTTCGAAGACTTCAAGGTATACTTGTTCAGCACTTGCAAGCCTCGGAGTCACCTTTTGTCCTTATTTTTTCTACTGTTTACTCTTTATCTAGACAGTGTTGTACTAGGGATTTTTCAGTATATTCCTGTAGAGCTTATGACTCACTTTCGCCGATTTTGGGAATTTTGTTACAGAAATTATGTTTGGAGATATTATGAGTTTTATCGAATTATCTTATTATCTTAGCTGTTAAATTTTGTTAAGTTGTTCATGAATGTTAGGCCTACCTAGTCTTAGAGACTAGGTGCCATCACGACAACCTTCAATAGGATTTTTGGGGTCGTGACTAGTTGGTATCAGAGCTTTAGGTTCATAGGTATTATGAGTCATAAGCAGGTTTAGTAGAGTATTGCGGATTGGTATGCAGACGTTTGTACTTATCTTCGAGAGGCTACGCAACAATTAGGAAAATTCAACTTCCTTGATTCCTTATTGTGTGAAGTTATTGGTTTCGAAATCTGAATTTTTGTCTTTCTATTCTCTCGCAGATGGTGAGGACTCGCACTGCTAGATCCGAAAATCAAACACCTGTGTCCCCTACTAGATCCGTGAGAGGCCGGGGCCGGGGTAGAGGCCGAGGAGGTGTACGTGGTACAGACTGAGAACCTGCCCTAGCAGCAACTGAAGAGCCACTAGTAGCTTCGGTTACAGGACCCGAGGCGCCTGTTGTCACCCCCGCACTTCCGGAGACCTTAGTATAATATTTGAGCATGTTAGGCACTCTAGCTCAGGCGGGATTGATTCCTCTTGCACTAGATACATTTCAGGCTGGGGGAGGAGCTCAGACTCCCACGGCCCACTGCAGCCTATTGTTCTGGTTCAGCCCGAGGTCAGGGCAGTGGCATCTAAGGAGGAGCAGCTGAGACTTGCGAGGTTCAAGAAGTATCATCCTCCTATATGCAATGGATTAGCTACCGAGGATGCACATGATTTTCTGGAGAAATGCCACAGTATTCTCCGCACCATGGGTATTGTGGAGACTAGCGGAGTTACCTTCAAAATATTTTAGATGTCTGGAGCAGCCTACTAGTGGTGGCAGGCTTATGAGGAGGGTAGCCCAGCTGATGTAGCTTCACTCACTTAGGCTCAGTTTTTGAAGATGTTCCTGAGAGTGTTTGTTCCCCAAACCCTTCAGGATGCATGGCACACATAGTTTGAGCAGCTATGCCAGGGTGCCATGTTAGTGTCAGAGTATGCTATTAGATTTAGTGAGTTATCCCGACATGTACTTGTTTTGGTTGCTACAGTCAGAAATCAAGTTTGCAGATTCATCGAGGGGCTCAACTATGGTATTTGATTCAGCATGGCTCAATAGTTGGAGACAGACACTCCATTTCATCAGGTGGTGGAGATTGCACGGAGGTTGGAGGGTATGCGGGGTCGATAGAGAGTGGGTAGGGAGGCCAAAAGGCCTCAAGGTACTGGAGGATTTAGTGGTGGCCACGCTGCAGCTACAACCAGTCATGGTAGGGGATATATGAGTCGGCCAGTTCATTTAGCACTTCTAGCTACTAGCAGCGCCCATTATGCAATGCCACTGCCAAGTGCATGTCCCGCACAGGGTGCTTTTAGTGGTTAGTCTAGCCTACAAGACTAGAGTCAGTTTCAGCAGCCACACCTACCGAGAGATTGTTTTAGGTGTGGCGATACCAGACACATGGTGAGGGACTGTCCCAGACTTAGGAGGGGTGCACCTCCACAGACTACAAAGACTCCACGGCTTCCACAAGGTCCACAGGGTTCACTGGCCATGGTTGCAGCTCTAGTTGCCACCCCACCTGCATCGCTAGTTAGGGCTCCACTTATGCATATGTGTCATTTTATTTCCCTCAGTATTTGGATATATCACGTGATTCTTTGAGTGCAGCCATATATGTGTCCAAACATTTTGGAGATTCTATTGTTATAGACCGTGTCTATCGATCGTGTTTAGTTACTATTGGTGGTTATGAGACCAGAGTTAATCTATTGTTACTCAATATGGTACACTTTGATGTGATCTTGGGTATGGATTGGTTGTCTCCCTTTCACGCTATTTTGGATTGTCACTCCAAGACTATGACACTAGATATGCCAGGTTTGTCGCGGTTGGAGTGGAGGGGTACATTGGATTATATTCCTAGAAGGGTTGTGTCCTTCTTTATGGCATAGTGGATGGTTGAGAAGGGGTGTGAAGAATATCTAGCCTTTGTAATAGATGTCAGTGCTGAAATTCATATCGTTGAGTCATTTCCGGTAGTAAGAGACTTCCCAGATATATTTTCAGTAGATCTTCTGGGAATACCACCTGATAGAAATATCGATTTCGGTATTGACTTATTGTCGGCACTCACCCCATTTCTGTTCCACAATATCGTGTGGCACTAGTGGAGTTTAAGGAGATAAAGGAATAGTTTTAAGAGTTGCTTAATAAGGGTTTCATTCGGCAAAGTGTTTCATCGTGGGGTGCTCCGATTCTATTTGTGAAGAAGAAGGATGGTTCTATGCAAATGTATATTGATTATCCGAAGTTGAACAAGGTGATAGTGAAGAATAAGTACCTATTATCACCCATTGATGGCTTATTTGACCAACTTCACGGTGATATAGTGTTTTCAAAGATTGATTTGAGGTCAGGGTATCATCAGCTGAAGATTCGGGACCCGAATATCCTAAAGACTGCTCTTAGGAGTCGGTATGGTCACTACGAGTTCCTAGTGATGTCATTTGGGCTGACCAATGCCCCAACAGCATTTATGCTTTGGTGAACAATGTATTCCAGCCATATCTTGATTTATTCGTTATCGTACTCACTGACGACATATTGGTGTATTCTCGTAGACAAGAGGATCATGCGCAGCATTTGAGGACTGTGCTCCAGAGATTGAAGGAGAAGAAAATATATGCAAAATTGTCCAAATGTGAGTTCTGGCTTGATTCGGTATCGTTTTGGGGTAATGTGGTGTATCTAGTCAGGGGATTAAGGTAGATCCGAAGAGGATTGAGGTAGTTCTGACTTGTCCCAGACTGTCTTCAACTATAGAGATTTGGAGTTTTATTGGTTTTGCTGGATATTACCACCGTTTCGTAGAGGGTTTCTCATCTATTGTTGCACCTTTGAACAGATTGACCTAGAAAGGTGCTCCATTCAGGTGTCCTGACGAGTATGAGGAGAGTTTTTTCAGATGCTCACGACTGCCTTGGCAACAACTCCAGTCCTAGTTCTGCCTTCAGCATCAGGTTCATATATGGTGTATTGTGATGCTTCGCGGATTGGTATTGGGTGTGTTTTGTTGAGGGAGGGTGGGGTGATTGCTTATGTATCACGCCTATTGAAGCCCCATGAAAAGAACTACCATATTCATGACCTAGATTTGGCAGCTATAGTTCACGCATTGAAGATTTGGAGGCATTATCTCTATGGCGTGTCTTGCGAGGTATTCATAGATCAAAGGAGTCTACATCACTTTTTAATAAAAAGAGCCTGAATTTGATGCAGTGGAGGTGGTTAGAGTTGTTGAATGACTATGATATCACTATTATATATCACCCCGAGAAGGCCAATGTGCTGGCCGATGCCTTGAGTAGAAAGGCAGAGAGTATGGATGGCCTTGCATATATCCCAGTTTGTGAGAGACCATTAGCATTGGATGTTCAGGCATTGGCCAATCAGTTTATGAGATTAGATGTTTCGGAGCCCAATCGGGTTCTAGTTTGCGTGGTTTCTAGAGAGCGTCAGTATGAAGATCCCTATTTGCTTGTCCTTAAGGACACGGTGCAGCACGGCAATGCCAAAGAGGTCTCTATTAGATATGAGAGAGTGTTGTGGATGCAGGGCCAGATATGTGTGCCCAATGTGGATAGGTTGCGTGAGTTGATTCTTACGGAGGCCCACTGTTTGCGGTACTCCATTCATCTGGGTGCCGCTAAGATGTAATAGAATTTAAGGCACCATTATTGGTTGAGGAAAGTGATGGTAGATATAGTAGAGTATGTGACTCGATGCTTGAACTGTCAGCAGGTGAAGTACGAGCATTAGAGGCCGGGCGGTTTGCTTCAGAGACTTGGGATTCCTGAGTGGAAGTGGGGGCGGGTTACCATGGATTTCATTGTTAGGCTCCCACGGACTTTGAAGAAATTTGATGTAGTGTAGGTGATTGTGGATAGGTTGACCAAGTCAGCACATTTTATTCTGGTGGTGACGACCTATTCTTCAGAGCAACTGGCTCAGATCTATATCCGTGAGATTATTCACCTTTATGGGGTGCCAGTGTCCATTATCTTCGATCAGTGCACGAAGTTTACATTGCATTTCTGGAGAGCTTTGCAGCATTAGTTAGGCACACAGGTTGAGTTGAGTATAACATTTCACCCCAGGCGGACGGGCAGTCCAAGCGCATGATTCAGATCTCAGAGGATATGATACGTTCCTATGTTATGGATATCGGGCGTTCATGGGATTAGTTCTTGTCGCTTACAAAGTTCCTACAACAACAGCTACCAATCGAGTATTCAGATGGCTCCTTATGAGGCCCTATATGGGAGACTGTGTCGTTCTCCAGTTTGTTGGTTTGAGCCGGGAGAGGCTAGGTTGTTGGGTACTGATTTGGTTCAGGATGTCTTGGAGAAAGTCAAGTTGATATAGGATTTGCTTCGTACAACACTGTCTAGGCAGAAGAGTTATATTGATCGAAAGTTTCATGATGTAGCATTTATGGTGGGAGAGATGGTTTTGCTGCGGGTTTCACTCATGAAGGGTGTGATGAGGTTCAGGAAGAAGGGCAAGTTGAGCCCTAGGTATATTGGTCCTTTTGAGATCCTTGAGAGGGTGGGGGAGGTGGCCTACAAGCGTGCATTGCCACCTAGCTTATCAGCAGTTCAGCTGGTGTTCCATGTTCCATGATCAAGAAGTATCACAGTGATTCGTCCTATGTATTAGATTTCATCTCAGTCCTATTGGACAAAGATTTGACTTATGTTGAGGAGCCAGTAGCCATCTTGGACAGGCAGGTCCGGAAGTTGAGGTCAAAGAACATTACTTCCATAAAGGTTCAATTGAGGGGTCAACTAGTCGAGAAGGTGACTTGGGAGACCGGGCATGATATGCATAGCCGTTATCCTCACTTTTTCAGCACTTCAGGTATGTCTCTATACTCATTTAAGGACAAACGTTTGTTTAAAGAGGAGGAGAAGGTAACGACCAGGCAGTTCGTTTAGAGTATTGTAGCCACGTTCCCTTATTTATTGCATCATCTGTATTCAATTATGGTTATGTGAGTTGTCGGGGTGGTTGGTTTGGTTTCGAGTGAGTTACGGAGTGAATTGGGTCACTTAGTCGCAATGTTAGAAGCTTAAGTTGGAAGAGTTGACTGGAGTTTGACTTTTGTGCAGAAGACTCCAAAATGGAGTTTTGTAAGTTCTGATAGCTTTGTATGGTTATTTTGGACCTAGGCATTTGTCCGGATATTGATTTGGAGTTCGGTATGTTGGTTTGAGGCTTTTGGCAGAAGTTAGGAAGTAGAAGGTTTGAAAGGTTGATAGGTTTGACCAAGGGTTAACTTTATTGATATCGGGTTCAGATTGTGATTCTGGGAGTTAGTATAGGTCTGTTGTGTCATTAGGGACTTGCATGCAAAATTTGAGCTCATTCGGAGTTGGTTTGATATGATTCGGTGTTAGTTTGAGAGTTAAATGTTCATTGGTTCAATAGGCTTGAATTGGGATGTGATTCGTGGATTTGATGTTGTTTGATGTGATTTAAGGCCTCGGGTTAGTTTCTGTTGTGTTTTGAGACTTGATGGTATGTTTGACGGGGTCCCGGGGGCCCTGCGTGTGATTCGGATTGAATCCAGATTCATCTTTTCCTTGAAGGATTTTTTATGCCTGCTGAGCTCTGGTGAAATCGCGCCTGCGATGGTATGGCCGTAGGTGCGGTACCGTAGAAGCGGCCTTTGATCCACAGGAGTGAGATTTTTCCAGGTGAACTGGTCCACAGGTGCCTACATGAGCGCGTAGATATGCAACCGCAAAAGCGAGAATTGTTCCTCATATATGAAATTTGGACCTTGAGCGGGGGACCGCAAGTGAGGTGTTTTTTGCCCATAAGAGGGATTTGCAGATGCTCTTTTGGTCCACAAAAGAGGAAACGCAAGGCCGTTGTTTGTGCCGCAAAAGTGGATATTTGCTGAGCCTTAATGAAGCCTCATCTGCAATGGTTTTTTCGCATATGCAACTAAATGACTGCAGATACGGAAATCACTGGGCAGAAATAGCTTCTTCGATGGTTTTATTTCATTATCCATATTTCTAGTTAGAGAGCTATGTTTTGGGCGATTTTGGAGGGTATTTTTTATGGATTGGATTGGGGTAAGTGTTTTTGACTCAAATTTGTTCATTAGTCATGATGTCATCATTGATTTTAGGATTTAATTAGTGATTTGAGTCAGAGAAATTGAGGATTGTTTTAAAAACGTTTCTAAACTATAAATTGAGGATTTGAAGGTCGATTTTAGGTCGGAATTGGATAATTTTTGTATGGTTGGACTCATATCAGAATGGGTATCAAATTTTATAAGTTTTGTCGGATTACAAGTCGCAGGCCCGGGGTTCACTTTTTTAATTGCCTTTTTGATTTTCTTGAAAGATTGAAACTTTATTATCCGGAATCGTTTCCTATAGATTGTTGTAAGGCCCCGTAAAAATTTACCTAAAACTCAAGGTTTTGGGATGCCGAGGTAGACTTATGCATTGATAATTGTAGAAATGTAGGGAGTTAGTCAAATATTTGGGGAATGCTAGTGTTTGAAGCAATAGTTGAATCACGTGAATGCTAATGACAAACTTTGACCCTCATTCGAGGACGAATGATCCTAAGCGGGCGAGGATGTAAGGCCCCATATATTTTTATCTAAAACCAGGGGTTTTATGATGATGAGGTAGACTTATGCGTTGATGATTGTAGAATAAGCTCGCCATGGTTCAGACTTTCCTTTGGATTGAATAGTGCGTTGGGGAGTTGAAGAAAATATTTGGAAATGCAGGGCGTTTCTGTGGTCCATTCTACGGTCGCAAAACTGATCTACGGACCGCAAATCCCATGTTTTAGCCCACCTTATCACACTGCATGGTTTCTAGTAGTTCCCCTACTAGCCATGTGTTTCAAGCCCACCTTATCACACCACATGCATTTTAACACGCAGACCTTATACCACCGCTTGTGTATCAATAATAACAACAGCACGGCAGAAACCTCATGCAACATAATAATAATTTTTTCACAATATGACTTTCACAATAATAACTCAAATATATGACTTTCACAATATGTTCCCACATGCCACAACATTTCCTCAAACCAGTTTCAATATCACAACTACATATAGCCCTCGGCTCAACAGCCTTGAATACGGCAAGTAACTCAACACAAGAACTTCATAACAAAAACAAAAGAAAGATTGAACTCACACAGAAAGACACAACAGGGAAATAATAGTCTCAACAAGAATAGTTCAACAAGGGAGAGGTAATGTGTAACAATGATTCCACGAAAGTGCAATTCGACATAAAGAGAGATAGCATGAATCAATGACCCCAAATAAGAATACGTCAACAATGAAAGGAGTAACAAACTTCCATTAAGGCTAAGCAATTACGGAAGAGATATTAATAATTTCAATTAAGGTTAAGTAATGACGGAAAGATAACAATGATTTCAGTTAAGTTTAAGCAATTACGGAAAGGATAACATGATGATAAAAAAGGCAACAACTTCAGTTAAGGCACATAAGAGTATAATCGGCAATAAGGGTAGAACATGAAACAATTAATTCCAATTAAGACACATAAGGGTGAATTTAGTAAATGGGGATTTTAACATGAAAAACAACTTCATATCTAATGAACATAAGAACCTAAGAGCCCTAAACGGTCAAATGTTTACAAATAAGCCTAAGCACGTACTAGTCACCTCATGTACATGACCTTCACATGACACAATTAGCACAAATTACCCAAATCCTAAGGGGGTAGTTCCCCCACACAGAGTTAGGCAAGATACTTACCTCACACCACCCTCAATCAATCAATCCGAAGGCCTTTCCCTTGATTTCCCAACTTCGAGCGTCTCAAATCTAGCCAAACTAATTTCATACTATAAATATAATTATAGGAAACTAATTTTAAATAATAAAATAATGATCTTAGCTAAGAATTGAAAAATTACTTTAAAACATTTGACCCGGGCCCGCGTCTCAAAACCCGACCAAACGTACAAAAATCGAATACCCATTCGATATCGAGTCCAACCATACAAGAATTACACAAATCCGATAAACAATCTCGTTCAAATTCCCAAAATTCGTCCTAAGAACTTTCCTCCATTTTTCCCCAATGTTTCAACCCTAACCACTAATAAAATGATGAAATCGAAGACATAAACATGGAATTTAACAAAAACTAAGTAAGAATCAGTTACCCCAATCACTCCCTTGAAAATCTCTCAAAGAATCGCCTCCAACCGAGCTCCCAAAATCAAATTTGTTAATTAAACTCAAACCCTCATTTTTTAAAATATTTAAGTCTGCCCAGATGTCCTTAATCGCGATCGCGAAGGAGAAATTATACTGCCCACAATTTATGTAAGGCCCCGTAAAATTTTACATAAAACTAGGGGTTTCGTGATGCCGCGGTTTAGACTTCTTTTGGGTTCAACAGTGCGTTGGGGAGTTGAAGAAAATTTTTGGAAGTGTAGGGTGTTTTTACGGTCCATTTTGCGGTCACATAACTGATATGCGGACCACAAATCTACCATAGACTGAAACAGAAGTCTGGGCAAATATTTGGACCATTATCATTTCGCGGGCCGCATAACCCATCGGAGAACCAGAATGAAAATTTATGGAGGGAAGTTCCCCGGCGTATTATGCCACCGCATAATAGGTCTGCGGACCACAGACCAGTCGGTGAGTGAGGCAGAAATGCCCAGTTTCGGAGTGCCATTATGCGGCTCAGCAGATTTGCATCGTGGCTTCATTTATCTGGTTTTATAAACCCGACCCCATTCTTATAAAACAATCTTAGGGATCATTTTAGAAGGTTCAAACTTATATATTAGAGAGAGGAAGGTAGACTAGAGTGAGAAAAGGAATTTCTAAATCATTGTTCATCAATCTTTGCTCAAGCCTTGATGATTTCACAAGGGTAACTCTCAGGGTCTTCAACCAAAAAGGTAAGATTCTAGCCCTAGCCTTCAATTTAGAGATTTAACCAAAAATATGTAATAATCCAAGCAATTCTTGGGTGTGGGAGTTGTTCATTATGCATGCATGTACTATATAGAGTTGTGGGAAGATTGTTAAGCTCAGTTGGGTAGACTTTGGGTAGTGAAATAGTGGAATCCACCATAGGAGGACCTTGAACTCATAATACCCACTCAGTGTTTCATAAAATGCTCAAATGAGCTGGAACCATGAACTCCTTCCAAATTTGTATTCAATTTTGCTATGTCTCTAAATAGATTGAAAGTGCTAGGATTTTCGGAACTGTGTAGTGAATTAAGAAAAGTTCAAAGCGAGGTATGAAGGCTAAACTCTTTTTCTGGTATTGGAATCCTCGTATTGTTACAAAACTCCATCGTGTGAATTCGAAATGGAATGCTATTGATGTGGGGTATTCAAACTAATAAAATCGACTTCCGATTGGCATAACGTGTTAGAACGCTCGTGTGTTAATGATTCTCTAATTTTGACTTAATTATGTTATACCCCTTTTGGGAAGAAGATCTTGTATGAAATTAATGTGATTAAACACTTATTTCTCATATGATGAAACCTTATGAACCTACACTTGTTAAGGCCAAAGGTGCCAAATGGTTGATTTAAAAGGGAACTCTTTTGTACATACTATTATCATTTCGGGAATCCGAAATGTGGCATTGTGTATATACCTCCACCCGCATATATTGAGGTGAGGCGGCGGGGCCGCTTTGTGTAGAGTTGTGGTATTGTGAATACACCTCCACCCACATACATCGGGGTTAGGCGGCAGGGCCACTTAGTATAGAGTTTGTGGCATTGTGAATACACCTCCACCCACATACATTGGGGTGAGGGGGCAAGGATGCTTTGTGTAGAGCTTCTGGTATGGGGATTGCACCTCCACCCGCATACATTGGGGTGAGGTGGTAGGGCTGCTTTGTGTAAAGGTAGTTGTAGAGCATCCCCGATTTAAGAACTTATAAATGTTATTATAAGCTCTTAATAAATTTGCTATGGCTTTAACGGCTAACTAAGACTTTTATTGTTACCATGATTCATCGTATTTATGTTGTATTTCCAAGTCCTTGCATAGGTGTTTGGTTTTCATGCTAGTACTATTCAACATGTACTAATGTCTCTATTTCCGGGGGCGTTATATCTTTAATGGATGCAGGTGGTTCCACAGTAAAGGGCGTTGACCAGTGATAACGGTATACTATCTTCCCAGTTGGCTTGGTGAGCCCCACTTCATTTCGGGGTCGTGCATCTTTTGTTGTATGTATATTATATTTTGAGGTATAGCCGGAGCCTTGTTGCCGGTACTATCATTATAATCTTTTGTATCTATTAGAGGCTCCGATGACATGGTGTGGTTGTGTATTGGTATTGGGAAGGTCAAGATAGTAATGTCTTATGTGTATTATATATTACACTTCAACTATGAAAGTGTATGTATTTTGAGACTTTATAAATGAAGTAACTAATGGTGATAGAACTAGTGTTGTTCATGAACCCTCTCGGTATTAATTAATGAAGTTTACCTTCTCTTTATTTATGGTTGAGTTGGGTAGAAGGAAATCTAAAAGGCTTGCTCGGTCAGATTATCTCGGTTGTGCACCGGTCGCGCTCCCCGAGGTCAGGGCGTCACAATTGCATTTATGGTATTAAGTTATTTTGGCTAGATTAGCCGTTCGGGGTTGGATTTTCTCGGGAAAGGCTTATTAGGGTATTGATTTGGATTAATTGAGATAAGAATCTTGCCTAACTTTGTGCGGGGGAACTACCCCTTAGGACTTGGGTTGATTTGCGTTATTTGGATTATGTGAATGACGTGTACACGAGGTGACGAGTGTCTACATGAGTTTATGTGTGGTGTTTTGACTGGACTAGACTCTTAGACTCTTTTATACATTTAATTATAAATTGTAACATCATGGTATATCTTCCATTGTTAAATTGCTCTTACATGTTTTATTTGTTATTGTTATCACATGCCCCATCCCTTATTGTAACATGCTCTTACATTCCTTAATTGCATTTGCTATCTCTCTCATTCTCATATTACCTCTTTTATTTTCGAGTTATTTTTATTTGGAATTGTTATTCATAATGTCTTTTCTTGTGTTGAGTTATTCCATGCATTTAGATTTAGATACTATTTCATACCATCTCTTTCATTGTTATGCTTATGTTGCACATTTAAAATGAAATTTTTTATTTTGTGGAGATACCTTCATTTTGGGTTATTGAAGTTGAAGCTATAAAAGCTAATATCACATTGAGGTTGAAGTTGTTGATTATTGACATTTATTTCCTTGTTGAGTAATTCTCATTCATATTGTTATTATTGAGATTCTTGTTCATATTGTTGTTGAGCTGTGGGCTATATGTTGTGAAAACTTTGGTGTGGTTATTTTTTGGCAAGTTGTGGCATATGGGCACTTGTGGTGTGAGTTGTTATTGTGTTGTTATATTGATGTGCATGAGGCAGTACAAGAATAGAGGTTAATGTGCATGTGGCGGCATAAGGTGAGATTTATGTGCGTGTTTCTAGTAAGCGAATTACTTGGAGCCACGCGGCGATATAAGGTGGGCTAAAATGCGTGTAGCTATTTCAGTAAAAAATATTTTCAAGACTATCTAAATGTACGGTATGAGGAAACATTGTGATTGTGATTGTAAAATGAGGTATCAAGGCGGTACCTCGGCTATGATTCTTGTTGTTATCTCTTTATTTACCTCATTTCTATTTGTACGCATTGTTTTCTTTATGTTCTTATCATGTGTTCCCTCCTTGTTGCCATTATTGCTTTAAATTCCGCTGTTAGCTTACCTTATTGTATTGTTTTATTTTCATAGAATATTACTTACTACTTAAAGTGTTTGGCATAATGCTAAGAAAATTCTCAAAATTGAATTTTTTTTAAAGAATTACTTATTCATTAATATTTTTGGCACAATGCTAAGCCTTCAAAATAGGAACCTTTGAAAGAATATAATATCTTACTTTATATTTTTTTTCTCTTTATATAGATGGAATTTGAAAATCATAGATGGATGTATAATAGAACTCATCCTAATCATGCGGGATTGGGGGATGAATTTATAGAAGGAGTTGCGGGAGTTATTGCTAAGGCAAAATTACTGAATGATTTTCTCATTGAAGGGACAATTAGGTGCTTTTGTATTAAATGCAAGTGTATCAAGTTATTGAGACCAGATGTTGTTGGATTTCATCGTTATAAGAATTGGTTTATGAAAAACTATTATGCGTGGACTGTTCATGGAGGGAATAATGATTTTCATAATTCTGTTTTTTAGGGTAGTCCCGCATCAGAGAATAATATTGAAAATTCTCGATTTAATGAAATGATGAGAGACGCATTTGAGATATTCCTAAAGGCTCAATACGAACCAAATAATGAGGCTTAGAATTTTGCTTAACAACTAAAGGAAGCTAGTCGTCCACTGTATGAAGGCTCAGTGCATTCCAAGTTCTCTGTTGCAACTAGACTACTAACTATCAAATTAGATAGTTCTATTTCTCAAGCGGACGTGGATTCTATCATTGAGCTTATGAATGAACTTAATTCGAATAAAATTAACTTATCCATAGAGGATTGACTGTTGTGAGAAAGGATGCATATTATTTTTAAGGATGATGCAACATTAGAATATTCTATGTTTTGTAACCAGCCTTGTTATAAGGAAATTACAAATTCTTATAAGAAGAATGTTCTTTTGAAGGTGATTCATTACTTACCCCTTATGCCAAGGTTAAAGAGGTTGTATGCATCAATAAGCTTCGCTCCTCATATGAGATGTCACTATGAACATAGAAGGCTAACTGGTGTTCTATGTAACCCGTCAGATGGAGAAACATAAAGCATTTTTATAGGATGTTCACGAACTTTGCAATTGAACCAATAAATATAAGGTTGGGATTATATGTTGATGGATTCACTCTATTTGCAGTCTCTCCCGTACCATGTTCATGTTGGCTAGTGCTTGTTACGCCGTATAATCTTTCTCCTGAGTTTGTTATGACAAGTCCGTAGTTGTTCTAACTTGCATTATTTAGGGTCCACACAATTCAAAACGTTTGATTGATGTATACATGTAGTATTTGATTGATGAGTTAATGTTTTTTTAGCGCCAAGATGTAGAAAAATATTACATATCATCTAAATAGAACATCAGATTGCGTGCTAGTTTAATATGGACTATAAATAATTTTTCTGCTTATGGAATGTTGTCTGAGTGGTCAACTGCTGGAAAGTTAGATTGCCCGACTTGTATAAAAGACACAAAAGCAATAACTTTGAAACATGGAGGTAAGAACACATAATTTAATTTCCATCATTGTTTCTTGCCAACGGATCAAGAATTTAGGAGAAACCCTAGCGCATATATGAATAATCAAACTGATTATGAGGATCCATCGTCAGTCTTGTTGTCCAAAAAGATTTGGAAAAGAGTTAGGGATCTATCTAAGGTAACACAATCTCCATTACCTAATAAGTTGCCTAGTTTTAGTGCTACCCATAACTGGACTAAATAGAGCATATCTTGGGAGTTACCTTATTGGAAGCATAATATTCTTCGGTATAATCTTGACTTCATGCATATTGAGAAAACTATTTTTTATAACTTGTTTAATATGGTGATAGTTGTCAATAACAATACAAAAGTTAACTTGAAGGCAAGAATGAACTTGAAGGAATATTGTAGGGGAAGTGAGTTGTACCTTACATACTTGAAGAATAAGATTCAGAAGCCCTGTGCAGTTACACATTCAATTTGGATGAAAGAAGAGAGATTTGTCATTGGGTTACAAATTTGAGTATGCCGGTTGGATATGCGTCAAACGTATCTAGGTGTGTTGACATGAAAGAAGGAAAATTTATATCAATGAAAAACCATGATTTTCACATATTCACGAAATTATTTATACCTGTTGCGTTCAGTGCCTTGCCTTATAGAATATGAAAGCCTATCACAGAGATAAGCTTATTTTTAAGGAATTATGTTCTAGAACACTGAGGGTAATGTCCGCTTAACTTTTAAAAAATCGGCAAAAACATTTTCTCTTGATTTTTTCGATCTATTGGAACATCTTCCAATTCACCTTGTGCAAGAGGCATGACTTGGAGAGCCAAGTAAAGGTAGATGGATGCATTCCTTTGAGAGGTAATAATTCTTAATCATTTATGCATTATTTATTTTAATTAAACATTGGTTCATCTACGAAATCATAATATCCAGGACTAATTGTAAATGTAAGTGGACCGTAAGAAATAGATTGAGAATTTAGGGATCAATATATGAGGCATATCTGGCAAAAGAAACTTCTTATTTTTGTTCATATTAATTTGAGCACAATGTGCCATGTTGGAGAGATAGACCCATTCGACATGACGATGAAGGAAGTACCGATCCTTCGGTACTACCCTTTCCCATATTCAATGAACCATGTAAAGGAGGTCCAAAATATAGTCCAAAGCAAATTTTGACAGAGAATGAGTTAACGTCAGGTACAATATATGTATTATTGAATTGCCTCGAGGTCTAATAATCAAACACATGTATTACTGACAGCTACAACACATGTGGTTCGGGATTGATTTTGGAGAATGATTCTCAACTAGGAAGCTTTAAGTTGGAAAAGTTGACATGGTTTGACTTTTATTTATTGGACCTCAGATCGGAGTTTTGATTGTTCCGTTAGGTCCGATTGGTGAATTTGGAGATGGGCGTATACCCGGATTTGCATTTGGATTTTTCAAGAAGGTTTTGGCTCAAAATGACAAAAGTTGGCAATTTGAAGGTTTGGAGAGTTTATAGGTTTAATAGGGAGTTGACATCGATGTTATAGGGTTCACCACTTGGATTAGGATAAGTATTTTTGACTCGTATTTGATTATTTTGCATGATTCCATCTTTTATATTTGAATTTGAAAATGAANTAATAATAGAGGGGATCGGTTCTTTTGGCGTGGTGAGGCTTTACGTGTGTTTTGTAGAAATACTCTTGGGTTTGGCAATCTTCATGGCTCAGTCGAGTAGCTTGTACGGGATGAAATGAGGTTATTGGACCTGAAATAAGTGCTATCAGATTTGATTAAGGTAAGCTAGGAGAATAATATTATTAGTCAAATTAGAATTTGGCAATGGTTCTTATTGGGAGAGAGAGACCCAAGACTTGTTGATCTGATGGGTGGTTATGAGTATCTACGTGTTTCTTCCATCATTGACAGTGCACGAATGTTCATAACAAGGTTTTATTTGGTATGAGGTTTGTTACTAGTACTGAGTTTAGTAATGAGAAGCTATTGTGGTCAGAAGGTATTACTATGAGTACATGATTTATGTGGTATATCACGTGATTATATCTTTGAATATAGTTGTGGCTTGATACATCTTGTCCAAACTTATACAACAGATGCGAGACTCGATTCGTATAATCAATTTCAGATATTGGGATTGGGTTCTAAAGTTTATGGTTTATGGTTGAAGTAAGGATTTGCAGTTAGGTTGTGTTGTCAGACTTATATGACTTGGGGTGATGTGGGATCACCCATGATTATGTGCATGGTGAGTTTATACAGTGATTTGATGGTTTTGGAATGACTCTTGGTACTTTTGAGGATGAACGTATATTTAAGTGAGGGAGAATGTAATGACCCGACTGGTCATTTTGAACATTTGGATTCAGTTTGATAGTTTGAGGTCATGAGTATCTTCATATGGTGTATTATGACCTGCATATATCGCTGGATTTGGTTTTTGAGTGGTTCGGGATTGATTTGGAAGAATGCTTCTCAACTATGAAGTTTTAAGTTGGAAGAGCTGACCAAGATTGACATTTGTGTAATTCACCTCGGATCAGATTTTATATTGTTCTTCTAGGTCCGGATGGTGATTTTGGACTTAGGCATATCACCGGATTAGCATTTGGATATTTCTAGAATGTTTTGGCTCTAATTGGCGAAGGTTGGCAATTTGAAGGTTTGGAAAGTTCATAGGTTTGGCCGGGAGTTGACTTAGATATTATCGAGATTGGATTATTGTTCTGGGAGTCGGAGTAGGTTATTTATGTCATTTGGAGTGTGTGTGCAAAATTTGAGGTGATTTCCAATTGTTTAGACGTTTTCAACGTAAGTTTGGATTTAGAAAACTTAAAATAGTTTATTAAGCTTGAATTAAGGTGAGATTCATGGTTGTGATGTTATTTTGTGGGATTTAAGTCCTCGAGTAGGTCCGTTGTATATTTTGGGACTTGTTGGTATGCTCAGACGGGGTCCTGAGGGGCTCGCGTGTGTTTCAGATTGATTTCAGGTCATTTCTTTCATGTTTGCATTGGTGGTTTTTGTTGGTGTCAGCTGTGAATCGCGTTCGCAGGGGTACCATCGCGTTCGCGAATAAGGAATTGGATTGGAAGAGATTTTTTCTTCGCCTTCGCGAATAAGGAATCTGACTGGAAAAGATTTATTCTACGCGTTCGCGGGTGGGAGACCGCATTCGCTAAGGTTGTTTGATTGATTGAGAACTTTCCCTCTTCGTGTTTGTGAAGAGGAGGTCATGTACGCATTGAGGAAATGGGATATGTTGGAGTTGCCTTCGCGTTCGCAAGGTCAATGCCGCATTCATGAAGGGTTGGTGTCGTTGTGCATCGCATTCGCGAGGTTAGTGTCGCAAATGCAAAGTGTATTTTGTGGGCAATGAAGTTTTGTGCTTCGCGATCGCGAAGCTAGTCCCACAATCGTGAAAGGTTAACCTAGATCAGTGTTATAAGTACTTTGGTTTTGGTTATTTTATCACATTTTGAGTTTGGCAGCTCGGACTTGGGCGATGTTTTAGGCGATTTTTAATACGTGGATTAGGGTAAGTATTTTTTACTCGGATTTGAGTATTTTACATGATTCCATCTTTGACTTTATCTAAAAGAGAAATTGGGGGGATTGTCAAAACTTTTCTAAAGTGAATAATTAGGTCTTGAACATCGATTCGAAGAAAGATTTAAATGAAACTAGTATGGTTAGACCAGTATTCGGAGTCAGAATTTATGAATTTTATCGTGTTTCATGGTACGCACCAGGGTTCACTTTTTGGTTGACTTTGAGTATTTGATTAAGGATTCAACCTTTATCGTATGGGTTTATTGCCTATGACATTATTTGATATTTTTAAGTTGCTTTTGACTAGTTTTGAGCCGTTCTGAGGTCCATTCGCGCGGGATGTACCTTCTAGAATATCATTTTGGCTTGCTTGAGGTAAGTATCTTACCTAAACTTGGTTGAGGCACTAGTTCCCTGAGTTATTTGTGATAGCTACGTGCTATGGGTAGCGCACATGTTTGGGGTTGAGCCGATGTGTGTAACGACCCGACCGATTGTTTTGAGCTCTAGTGCTTTGTTCGGCGGTTTGAGGCCATGAACAGCTTCACTTCAGGTATTATGACTTGTGCATGTGGTCGGAATAGAATTTCGGGGAGTTCGGAGTTGATTTGGAGAGAACATTCTAAATCCAAAAGCTTTAAGTTGGAGGAATTGACTCAGGGTTGATTTTTAGTAAACGATCTCAGAATCGGTATTTGAAGGTTCCAACAGGTTTGTATGATGATTTTGGACTTGGGCGTATGTCCGGATCGGGTTTTGTTGACCCGGGAGTATTTCGGCGCCTATTATGGAAGTTGGCTTTTTGGAAAAAATTTATAATTTTGGGTTGAAGTGTATTTCAATGCTATCGACATTCGTTTGAAATTCCGAACCTGGGAATAGCTCCGTATGGTGATTCTGGTATTGGGAGCGCATTCGGATGTGGAATTGGAGGTCCGTAGGACATTTTGAGGTCATTTGGCGAAAGTTAGAATTTGAATATTTTTGAGAAGTTTGACCGGGAGTGGACTCTTTGGTATCGGGGTATTTCAGAAGTTGGAGTAGGTCTATAATATCAAATGTGACTTGTGCGCAAAATTTGAGATCAATCGAACGTGATTTGATAGGTTTCGGCATCGAAAGTAGAAGTGTGAAGTTCTAAAGTTTATTAAGCTTGAATTAGGGTGCGATTCATGGTTTTAGCATTGTTGGATGTGATATGAAGGCTCGACTAAGTTTGTAATGTGTTTTGGGACGTGTTGGTACATTTGGTTGAGGTTCCGAGGGCCTCGGTTGGATTTTGGATGGTTAACGGATCGAGTTTGGACTTGGAAGAAATGCTGAGGCAGCTGATATCTGGTGCAATCGCACCTGCGTGAAAAGGGCCGCAGGTGCGAGCCCGCAGGTGCGGCGATGTGGTCGCAGAAGCAACATTTGGATAGAGCTGGGATGCCTGCATATGCGAGGATGTTTCCGCATCTGTGAGCCCGCAGATGCAAGGAAAGCTCTGCAGAAACGGAATGCCAGCTGGCAGCTGCAGTCGCAAAAGCGGAAAGTCTCCGCACGTGCGAGACCGCAGGGGCGCGTTTGGTATCGCAGGTGCGGAGCTGTGCTGGCTAGAGGATATGGGCAGGTGTGAGGTTTTGGCCGCACCTGCGATGCCGCAGATGCGGCTGATGTACCGTAGGTGCAGAAGGTCAGCTGGGCAGATTGATTTTAGAACGGGACTTGGTTCATTTTTCTCCCATTTTTCACTTGCTTGGGGCGATTTTGGAGACCTTCAAGAGGAGGTTTTCATCATCTATGACAAGGTAAGTGATTTCCACCTATTTCAAGTTACATATTTGGTTTATATATGGATTTAAATATGGAAATTTGTAGAAAATTGGGATTTTGAAGAAAAACCTAGAAATTTGCTATTTTTGGATTTTGACCACGAAATTGGACATGGAATTGAGAATAAATTATATATTTGAGTTCGTAGTGCTATGGGTAGTGTTTGTGCTCAAACATTTTTGGAATCCTGGCATGTGGGGCCGAGGGTGATTTTTATCGACTTTTCGAGCGGAGTTGGAAATTATTGTAAATTGATTTATAATGAGTATTAGAGTATATATTTATGGATTTTCACCTTTATTGACTAGTTTTGGAGCGATGGGCATCGGATTGAGTTGTTCGAAGGGCTTGGGGGTCGGTTATTGAATTTCTGAGAGAGGTAAGTCTCCTTTCTAACCTTGTAAGAAGGATATAACCCCATAGGTGAATCAAATCATTATGTGCTTCTATTTGTGGGGGCTACGTACGCACGAGGTGACGAGAGTCCGTGCGTAGCTACTATTATGCTTATGTACGGGTAGTCTAGGATGCATATCATGTTGTACTTGCGATGTTGCGCCCTACTTGTTAATTCAATTATTTAAAACATTTAGAAACTCGATAACAGAATTTTAGAAAGGTTAAACTTCATTTACTTGACCGTTAAATGAGAAAATGTATTTCTTGGAATATTTGCCCCTTAATAAATCTTGAATTGGTTGTTTAATGTGTTTTTCTCTTTTGTGGAGCGGGCCGAACGCCTCGGTAGCAGATAGATGCATCTTTTGTTCGCGCCATTCGACCCTAGGCAGTGCACAGTTTAGATATTTATGTTCGATCGGGCCGTACGACCTCGGCATGATTTGCGCATGATTGAATTGTTGCTTTGGAATTTATGATAATTGATGTTGCTTTCATTGGTCCGAGATACAAAAAAATGTTAAACGATGAAAAATATATTTGGAAATTTCTCATTAACAAAAGAATTGTTTACTTATTTCATGAATATTGAGCTTACAACCGTTCTACATAATCCATGCTTAATTATATCATTGATATTTTATTTATAGACCATAGTAAGTGTCGAAGTCGACCGCTCGTCACTACTTCTTCGAGGTTAGGCGGGATACTTACTAGGTACGTGTTGATTTACGTACTCATGCTACACTTGCTGCACATTTTTGTGCTGGTATATGTAATGGCCTTGTGGGCGCAGAGACACGGTTATTGCGGGGAATTAGGAGAGCTGCACTCTATACCACAATCCACAACCAACAAAGTCTCCTTCTGAGTATTTCTATTATTCATGTCCAATTTGTATTACGGACAGATGTTGTATTTTATTTTACTTCCTAATTGATACTCATGCACTTGTGACACCGGATTTTGGGGTGAGTATGGGTTGTCCTGTATTGAAATTGTTAAAAATATTATTATTTATTCTGTAAATTCCATCTTTTTCTATTTAATTGAAGGAAATATGATTTTAGAAATATTAAAATGAGAACCAAATTAAGTAGTTATTTTTGGTTTGCCTGACAGCGGTGTCCGGCGCCATCACGACCCTTAATGAATTTTGGATCGTGACAACATGGTATCAGAGCGCTAGGTTCAATTAGGTCGCACGAGCCATGAGCGGGTCTAGTAGAGTCTTGTGGATCGGTACAGAGACATTTATACTTATCTTTGAGAAGCTACAGGGCTGTTAGGAGCACCTCCCTTCTTGATTTCTTATCGTGCGACTTGATTCCTTTGAGGCTTATGCTTTCATTTCCTCCCTATTCAATCTCATGTGACGAGAAGCGCTTGTTATAAATTTGGAATCGAGGAATTTTAATGGCACTACTGATGTAGAGTAGGATGTTTCTCCCTGCATATTCGATTGGGCTAATGTCGTCGCCTTGTGGAAGGATGTTCTGTCATCTCAGCTCAGTAGCCGTATTTCTGATGGTTTTGGGACTATGCACCAATTGCTATGATGTTCATGAGTTATTATCGCACAATATTAAGGTAATGGTAGGATACTTGTCTACGTGTAGGGGCAGTGAATGAACTGAAAGGAGGTTTTTCTCAATGTGTGATTTAGAGGTTCAATCTTTTATTTCCAGCGGAGGAAATGCAATCGGACTAAGAATGTTCAGATTTGATTGATGGAGTAACGAGACTTGGTATTTTCGAGTATGGTGGAATCTTCATCCGAGATGTGCTGTCGTCGTCCTTGATAGAATGTGTTAGGTTTTCCGTTGTTATGGCCTTCTTCAAATCGCCTTTGGGGCAGAGTAGTGTGAATAGTGTCGGGGAAGCAGTTGTCAGATGTCACAGTGTGTTGTGGTTCAGAATCGAATCGGTAATCCTAATGTTGGTGGCTGAAGGAGGATGTCTTCGGGGAGGTTTAGAGTTGGCGGCGATCTGTTGGTTCGGGTGCTACAAAGATAAATTTTGAGTTAAGGCAACAACTGGGAAGCGAAGGGCGAGGAAAGACATATGGAAGGTATCTTGTGGTAGTTAAAATTTTAGAAGGCCAAGTGTATGGAAACAGAAGTCGAGTAGTTGCTTAAAAGAGAGGATTTGACCAAAGTGGGAGAGTGGTAGAGAAGCATACGCATTCTGTGGTGGGATAGCCACATGCCTTGGGGGAAGTTAGAGTAATTTGGGATTCATGGTGGACAGTGACTAGGTCTACATGCTTAATTTGGAATATTGGCTGCTATATGGAGGAAGATTGGGTGCGACAGGAGGGGGTTGCTTAATACGAAGAGGGATGCAACATGACTTTGGATTGGAATGTATTGTCGCACCTTTAGTTGATGTCAATGGGGAGTGAACGGACTTGTACAGCTGGTGAATGAGCACAGGCTCCAGGTGGTTTATTGATTTCGTAGTAATTGTACTCGGTGCAGCGCTGTTGGAAGATGTCGGCGTAATTTCCACGGGTAGGTTATCTCCTATGAGCAGGTTAGCGGTCGTGTGGTGTTGATGAAGCTTCTACGAAGAATTTTACTGGCTATCCAGTAAGAGGTCGAATATGTGAATGTGGCTAGTGATTCAGAATATTCATGAAATGTTTAACATAAGGATTTCGAGGAATTTGGCGGGTTGGTTGTGCAAGATCATGTCAATAGGGGATAAGGAATTTTGGTGGGTTCCATAGTTATGCAATGGTAGCTTCCAGCTAAGTGGGAGAGCCCCACCGTCTATGATTGGATTGCGTAGTTGTCAACTTGTACGGTTTCTGGTTATCGGTGTATTGGCGGGTTATCATGACTAAGGAAAGAGAACATCAATGGTAATTTAAGCAAAGGATTTGAGGAATGTGTATGGTAATTTGCCATATCGTTTCACGTTCAGGTTTTGGGAAAACTCAGAGTTTATGCTTCGTGAGGGATGTGATGTACAAGGAAGGGGAATTTAGTCGGTTTCTTCTTTGAGAGGGTGTACATGTGCTAGCAGAGCCTTGGAGTTGGTTATCTTTGGGACCAAGCCAGAAGGGTGTCTCTCAACAACGGTCCTAGTGGAGTCAAAAGTTAAAGTGCGGTGCCTGAGGATTTCGAGTCCGTCTTATGGTAAAGTATCGAGCTTTTGCAGTGGATGATGAAAGTGGCTTGGAGTGTTCTACTTTATCGTCGGTCTGCGGTGTGGCATTGGAGGAATGGGAGAAAATAACTTAAGATTCATAGATGGACTTTCAGAATGGGTGTACCAGTTGAAGATGCAAATATGCGCATAAGGAGGGTATGAGATGGTTCGTGGGTTTTGGAGATAACGTGGTCTCGTGAAATAAGGTCACTCAGGATGAGTGCGGATTTAGGTTTATGACGTTTTGAATGGAGCTATTATTATTCCTAAGGAAAGTGCATAGTAAATTAGAAGATGTCGGATCGGTTAGCAACGGTTGAATTAGAATGATGGTGGCAATGATTAGTTTCTTCAGCGTGTTAAGTTATACATGTGATCTATGGCGGTGCTTGCGAGGCTTGACGGCTGCCGTAATTGATTTTATTTGGAGGCATTTGAGTATTATGGCTTGTTATGTGTAGATGGATCCCAGAAGAATTATGGTGGTTTAGACCACTACTTGAGGATTGTATTTTTTGCGGTTATGGGAATGCAGTAGCGTGTTGCAATGGTTCTCCTGAAATGAATTAAGTAAAAGGTTATTATGTGATGAAGTGTTTATTCTATTAGTGGATCAGGAGTTATGATGAAATTCTTGTACTCTCACGTATTGGTATGTTAGGTGTAGTGAGAGGCATGGGAATTGGAAGTTGAGGATCAAGGTTGCAGTCGATGTCGACAAGAATGTCAAGAGTTCGGATGAGCGGGGAATAATTCAGATGTTTAAAGTAAGCTGGTATTGTCTTTAGCGTCTCTTGAGATCGGTGTCCTGTGTAAGAGGCTTTGTGTATTGATTTGCGGCTTTTTGATTTTCTTTACAGTATTATTGTGGCCGGCAGTATGGAGGTGCAGACTTGCTACCTGAGCGGAATGGTCGTAGGAGCATGCCCCACAGAAAGATTTGTATACGTGTGACATGTCAGTCACTCGATTGTTAACGATTGAGACCGAATATGGAGGTCATGGTAATATCGCAAGTGCGAGAGTTTATGCCTAAGATGCATTCTATTCCTTGGATTGTGGACCATATGAGTTTGTTTCAGATTTGACGGTTCTTCTTATGTGTCATGAATAGGTCATTGTGGGCCTTTGAGGGGCTATTTAGCCAAGCATGGTATGATCAGAATCAGTTTGAGGTTCGTGGATGGATCTAAATGTGAATTTGGGCCCTATATCAGGCCGGATGTGTTTATTTCAGCTTAGTGTTGTTCTCGGAGGGGTCTTCCGGCCTTGGATGTTATTTATGTCGTCAACTATTCTGTGTAATCTATATTATGCCAGGTGGGTTGTGAGGTGGTTTGATTATTCGCACTCGTATTGAGATCCAGGGATATTTGTGGTGTTGTAAGAGCAGGAAGGCTCTCAAGATATAGGTCATTTATTGCACCTTAGTTGTGCTTGAGTTTCGCAGCGTATGGCGCTATCGTCTCCACAGGATTGTTTTATGCACTTTGCGTGCTGGTGGTTAATATTCGGTATATTATGTGTGGATCGGTTGGCACGCCACCACTGATATGTTGTTTGGATCTGGTGGTACGCCGCCACGGGTATCATGGTTGGATCGGGTTGCACGCCGCAATAGTTTGATATTGAGTACAATTTCCCATATCTATTCTTGTGTGTTTTGTTTCTCATTTCTTAGGAAGGTTCATAACATCCTTTCAGTTGTTTAATTAGTTATGTGGGTTGAGTAGTCCTTTCTAGAGTTTGTTTTTCTTTATGTATCACGTTCGAGTTTGTAGCTTGTCAGCACATTGTGGCATCATATGAGACTTTTTGCAGTGTCTGAGATGGCTTATTGCCTGAGCAGCTTGTACTGGGTGAGACGCAATTTTTGGACCTGAGATCAGTGCGATCAGATTTATATGAAGCATATTAAAGATTAAATAATGTTATTCAGTTCAGAATGAGGTAATGGTTCTTGTCGGGAGCAGAGACTCCATAAATTGGGATTTGGCAGGTGGCTATGAGTTCTACACATCTTCTCTGTCTTTGGTAGTATTGCAAGAGTTAAAGCAATGCTTAATTAGTCATGAGGTACACTACGGGCACCAGTCAGTGGAAATTTTAGCTGTTGTGCTTTGGAAAGATTGCCTTGGGAAAATGAATTACGCGATGCATAGTAAGAATTCAGTAAGGGTATACGATTGTGTTTGCTGCAGTGTGTAGTGATTGATACGGTATCTGTATGTCGGACACATCCTGGTGGAGAATTCCGGATGTTGGAATTTGGCACTAAGGCTTATTTGACTAAATAAAAGGGAGAATCTTCCGATTTGCTCAAGCTAATGTACTCAACTGAGTTGTCGTAGCACGGGTAGGTGCACGAGGTGTTACAACAGTGATTTCAGACAACTCCAGGGCAGTTCTTAGCACGTTCGAGGATGAACGTATGTTTAAGTGGGAGAGAATGAAATGACCCGACCGGTCGTTTTTAGCTCTAGCGCATCTTTCGGCGGTTTGAGGCCATGAGCAGCTTCACTTCAGGTATTATGATTTGTGCGTGTGGTCGGAATTAAATGTCGGGGAGTTCGGAGTTGATTTGGAGAGAAACTTCTAAATTGAAAAGCTTTAAGTTGGAGGAATTGGGCGTAATAGGGATTTGAAGGTTCCAACAGATTTGTATGATGATTTTGGACTTGGGCGTAAATCCGGATCGGGTTCTGGTTGACCCGGGAGTATTTCGACGCCTATTATGGAAGTTGGCATTTTGGAAGAATTTCATAAATTTGGGTTGAAGTGCATTTTAATGTTATCGATGTTCGTTTGAAATTTCGAGCTTGGGAATAGCTCTGTATGCTGATTCTTGAATTGGGGGTGCGTCCGGAGTAGGATTTGGAGGTCCGTAGGCCATTTTGAGGTCATTTGGCGAAAGTTGGAATTTGAAGGTTTTTGAGAAGTTTGACCGAGAGTGGACTTTTTGGTATCAGGGTCGGATTCCGATTACGGAAGTTAGAGTAGGTCTATAATGTCAAATGTGAGTTGTGTGCAAAATTTGAGGTCAATCGAACGTGATTTGATAGGTTTCGGCATCGAAGGTAGAAGTTTGAAGTTCTAAAGTTCATTAAGCTTGAATTGGGGTGCGATTCATGGTTTTAGCATTGTTTGATGTGATTCGAAGGCTCGACTAAGTTCGTAAAGTGTTTTGGGACATGTTGGTATATTTGATTGAGGTCCCGAGTGTGTTTTGGGACATGTTGGTATATTTCATTGAGGTCCCGAGGGCCTCGGGTGGATTCCGTATGGTTAACGGATCGAGTTTGGACTTGGAAGAAATGCTGAGGCTACTGATATCTGGTGCAATCACACCTGCGTGAAAGGGCCGCAGGTGCGAGCCCATAGGTGCGGCGATGTGGTCGCAGAAGCAATATTTGGATAGAGCTGGGATGGCCGCAAATGCGAGGATGTTTCCTCATCTGCGAGCCCACAGATGCGAGGAAAGCTCCGCAGAAGCGGAATGCGAGCTGGCAGCTGGAGTCGCAAAAGCGGAAAGTCTCCGCATGTGCGAGACCGCAGGGGCGCTTTTGGTATCGCAGGTGCGGAGCTATACTTGATAGAGGATATGCGCAGGTGCGAGGTTTTGGCCTCACCTGCGAGGCCGCAGATGTGGCTGATGTATTGCAGGGGCGGAAGGTCAGCTGGGCAGATTGATTTAAGAGCGAGACTTGGCTCATGTTTCTCCCATTTTCACTTGGTTGGGGCGATTTTGGAGAGCTTCAAGGGGACATTTTCATCATCTATGACAAGGTTAGTGATTTTCACTTATTGCAAGTTAAATACTTGGTTTATATATGGATTTAGACCTGGAAATTTGTAGAAATTTGGGATTTTGAAGAACAAACTAGAAATTTGGTATTTTTGGATTTTGACCACGAAATTGGACATGGAATTGGGAATAAATTATATATTTGAGTTTGTAGTGCAATGGGTAGTGTTTGTCTTGGAAAAGTTTCGGAATCCGGGCATGTAGGCACAAGGGTGATTTTTATTGACTTTTCGAGCGGAGTTGGAAATTGTTGTACAGTGATTTATAATGAGTATTAGAGTATATATTTATAGATTTGCACCTTTATTTACTAGTTTTGGAGTGATGGGCATCGGTTTGAGTTGTTGGATGGGCTTGGGAGCCGGTTATGGAATTTCGGAGTGAAGTAAGTGTTCTTTCTAACCTTGTAAGAGGGAATTAACCCCATAGGTGAATCAAATCATTATGTGCTTCTATTTTGTGGGGGATACGTATACACGAGGTGACGAAAGTTCATGCGTAGCTACTATTATGCTTATGTCCGGGTAGTCTAGGACCCATATCATGTTGTACTTGTGATGTTGCGCCCTACTTGTTAATTCAATTGTTTAAAACATTTAGAAACTCGATAACAGAATTGTAAAAGGTTAAACTTCATTTACTTGACCGTTAAATGGGAATTTGTATTTCATTTAATATTTGCCCCTTAATAAATCTTGAATTGGTTGTTTAATGTTTCTTTCTCTTTTGTGGAGCAGGCCGAACGCCTCGGTAGCAGATAGATGCATCTATGGTTCGCGCCGTTCAACCCTCGGCAGTGCACAGTTTAGATATTTATATGGATCGGGTCGTACGACCTCGCCATGATTTGCGCATGATTGAATTGTTTCTTTGGAATTTATGATAATTGATGTTGCTTTCATTGGCCCGAGATACAAAAATATGTTAAACGATGAAAAATAAATTTGGATATTTCTTATTAACAAAAGAATTATTTACTTATTTCATGAATATTGAGCTTACAACCGTTCAACGTAATCCATGCTTAATTATATCATTGATATTTTATTTATAGCCTATAGTAAGTGTCGAAGTCGACCCCTCGTCACTACGTTTTCGAGGTTAGGCGGGATACTTATTGGGTACGCATTGATTTACGTACTCATGCTACACTTGCTGCACATTTTTGTACAGGTACATAGATGTCTAGTGGCCTTGTGGGCGCATAGACACGATTATTGCGGGGACTTAGGAGAGCTGCACTCTATACTATGATCCGCAACCAACAGAGTCTCCTTCAGAGTATTTATATTATTCATGTCCAATTTGAATTTCGGACAGATGTGGTATTTTATTTTACTTCTTAGTTGATGCTCATGCACTTGTGACACCGGGTTTTGGGCTGACTATGGGTTGTCCTATATTGAAATTGTTAAAAATATTATTATTTATTCTATAAATTCCACCTTTTACTATTTAATTAAAGGAAATATGATTCCAAAAATATTAAAATGAGAACCAAATTAAGTAGTTATTTTTGGCTTGCCCGACAACGGTGTCCGGCGCCATCACGACCCTTAATGAATTTTTTGTCGTGACAATGTGCGTGCACCGGCATATTTGTCATGCTTGGTGTAGTGTATATGCTCTAATATGCCTTGGTTGATTGCTAAGCTTTATGTTGTGATAGTTATATATGTGTCCCCCTGTTGAGAGCTATTTGAGCCACTCTTGAGGTTTCATATAGGTTAATCTCCTGATTGAACCTGACAATTGCTAATTTAGTGATGTATTTGCCTGATTTGAGCTATGATAGCACAATTTGCACATGCATGCATCTTAGCATATCACATATGCCAGTCCAGGAGTACGAAATTTGATGTTCATTGATCATGTACATGTATTCTTGTATATCTGCTTTTTGTGGTATATGGATTGGAGTAGTAGCACGTGACCATACCGTGTAGGTTGTAATATTCAGCATGTGACCATGCTGGGAGGATTAAGATATTTACCATGTGACCATGCCGGGCGGATTCTAGTATTGATCTTGTGACAACGCCGGGCGGATTCTAATATTAAGCATGTGACCACGCCCGACGGATTGTGATTATCAGCACTGAGTATGTCGTGCAGATCCAACTTATATATATATATATATATATATATATATATATATATATATCACGTCACCACGTTGTGCGGTTGTGATATATTAGCATGTGACTGCGATGTGCCGCGTGTGGATGCAGATCCATCCCCCTAGGGTAACCCTCTCATGTGTTTTCTTGATGGTGTACACACGGATTGTGAGAAACCGTCGGGTTTCTGGTTTATGTGCTATGCGGAAAGTTGATCAGTGGTTTGGTTCGGTTATGGCATCTCTGAGGAATGTCTAGCCAGTGTGTCATGTGGCTATTGCATTTTATTTTTACTTGAAATTTTCCTTGATTATTTATCTGATTTATTTGTATATCATCTTTATATGCTGGATTGTTGACTGAGCAAAGTACGTTATGTAACTGTGTGCACCAACGTGGTTCCTTCTTTGATTCATGACTTTATAATATTATTGTTCTGTACTTGTTGCATTTATGAATTGTACAATTATTAGCGAGTATCATTTATTATTCTTGCTTCTATTACCTTGTCGAGGTTAGTGATGATACTTGGTGAGTACACGGGGTTGGTTGTACTCATACTACACTTATGCACCTTGCGTGTAGATCTTGGAGCTGAGATGTACTGGATGACGGGAGCTGGCACTGAAGATGTACCTGCTTTCCGGATATAGCTACCACTTGTCCTTGGTAATTACAAATTATAATTCTGCTTATGTACATTCCAAACAGATGTTATATTTAATTTAATACCTGCTTCATAATTCTAAGTATTAGTGGCTCATTACTTGTACTACCAATATGTGGTTTAATATATAAGAATTCAGTAATTTCACTTATTGACTTTTATTATTCTCGTTTGAGTTGTGTTGACTGTTGTTCGGCTTACCTAGAAAGTTAGGTTAGGTGCCATCACACCTAGGTGGATTTTCGGTCGTGACAAAATTCTATATAGTGAATTCTACCCTTAATTTAAGCCCACACCAAATGTGAATTCTTCCCCGAGTTTTCATATTAGTCAACAAAATATCTCATTAGCACCGCCTACGTCATCATCAACTCCAGTTGCATCTTTGTCATCAAGCACACCTAGTGTATCTAGGTTAAATATTGGAGTCTTTGGCACACCACCATTGCCATCCATTGGTAGTGCTACACCAACCACTTCATGGATGTCGAGGTGATAGAGAGATTTCACAATATGATGCTTATCGTAGGCTGATTATCGTTCCTGATGAGAATGATGGGTAAGTAATCCTTATGGTTATTTTTAGTTTGTCGAATATACATTTTACAAATCTTAATTTTGAAGCAGGTTTTCCCCCATATACCGCAGCGTGTATGGTTACAGAATCTCTTAAGCCATTTTACAATGATGATTGGGGTAGATGGAAACAAATTTCATATCATATCAAAGATGGAATGTGTAATGAGTTTAGAGTACATATAATATTTATTTTTAAACTATTTATCAAATACCCAATTTCACTCTAATGTGTTTAATTATTTTGCAGACGAAGTCCGCATGGCAGCAATTTTATGATAATGAAATAAAAGATGTTTTCAAAAATAAAGCAAAAAAAGGATTTCAGATTCCTTGTAAGAAGCTTGAAAAAAGAAGAAGAAGCCTGTTTTGATAAGAGAAATATGTGGATAATATTTTTTGAGAAGTCGGATGTTCCTAAATTTAAAAGGACATGCACTGTTGGATCAGTTGATTAGACATCCGTGCCCCCTGCTAGAGCCGCACGAGCCGGGGCTAGGGCAGAGGCCGAGGAGAGGCACGTGCTACAGCCAGAGCACCTGCCCGAGAAGAGACCGAGGAGCCACCAGTAGCTCTGGTTGGGGGACAGACACCCGAGATACCTGTTGTTACCACTGGACATGAGGAGACCCTAGCACAGTTTTTGAGCATGCTCAGCACTTTAGCTTAGGATGAATTGATTCCCCTTACACCAGCTACATCTCAGGTTGGGAGACGAGCTCAGACTCCGCTGCCCATACTCTAGAGCAGCGGGTCTACATGGATCAGGTCCCGGGTGTCATGCCAGCATAACCTGCTATTTTGGTTGAGCCTGTGGTCCGGCCAGAGGCATCTGAGGAGGTACCGAAGAGACTTGAGAGGTTCAAAAAGTATGATCCTCCAACATTCAATGTAATAACTACCGAGGATGGATAGGTGTTTTTGGCACGCCCCGAAATCGGGGTGCGCGACCGGCGCTCAACCGAGTGAACCCGGCGGAGCAAACCTATTAGATTTCCTTCGACCCAACTCATCCATGAATAAAGATGAGATGTACTCCATTAATCAAACATTGAAGAAATTTCAATAACAACTCCCATTTCAATTCCATTAGTAGCTTCATTCAAAAATTTTAAAGTATTACAGGTTTATAAATATAATGGAAAATATGTTTGCCGAATACCAATATTTTTAGTTCAATTCCCCGCATTAAACACAACCCACAACCTGTCTACGGAGCCTTTAAGTACAACACAAGAGTAGTATGAAAGTGCCAGCAACAATGCCCTCGCTATACCTCAAAACACAATGTACGGCTCAAATGACATCAGGCCCAGAATAGAGTAGGGCTCACCAAACCCTGCTGAATACAGAGCGACTGCTAAGGAGGACCAATGCTTCCCACTGATGAACGACCTACATCCATTAAAGATGCAGCGCCCCCGGCAAAAGGGATGTTAGTACATATGGAATAGTACTAGTATGTAAAGCTAACTCTCCTTTTTCAAAATAGAATGCCAATGTAAGAAAAGGGAAAATCGTGGAAACAACAATAAACAATCAATGATATTCAAATTCCAAGTTAAAACATAATAATTTCCAAAATATGAAGATAACTCTATGAAGTGATAATCAAAATAGGATGATAATATTATTTTTTGTTGGGAGATCTTTAGCACCGATATACCACTGTTCACAATACCACTGTTCATAATACCAATGTTCACAATAACAATACCACCGTACTTTTAGCACGGAGTCCAATCACGACCCGGTCGACTAGGCCATCTCATTAGAGACATCAACCACAATCACTCTCAATACCAATACCACCATACTTGTAGCACGGAGTCCGATCATGACCCGATCGACTAGGCCATCTCATTAGAGACATCAACCACAATCATAATTTCAATTACAATTTCCATCACAATCACCACCATGTGTGCGGCATGGTATCCGATCACGACCCGATCGGCTAGGACATCTCACCACAATGCCGTGTGGATCGACATCATCCCTTTCTATCAATCAATCTCATCCCAATTAAGGGAAATAATTTTATCACATCAATTTCATCCCGAATAAGGGGAGTGATTTTATCACATCAAACTCATCCCAAATAAGGGGAATGATTTTATCATATCAAACTCATCCCAAATAAGGGAAATGATTTTATCACATCAAACTCATCCCAAATAAGGGGAATGATTCACAAAAATAATATAGGTACAAATGTATTTACCTCATCATCTTTCATATTGTATGAATCTCCACTAGTATTTTCAACCAATAACAACAACAATATTCCCTTGGCTCTTTTGTCCATTCACAAGATTCTTTATTCAAGGCACGGTGGCCGTATTTGATATTCCAAACTTTCATTTCTTCCCTATCATGTATCATCATCATACACATATATAATATTAAAGAAATTACAACTTTAAGTTCATTAGAAATGAATAACTTAAGCACAATAGATTTCTTTCCGAGAAACGGAGTAAAGTAATTAGCAATTGATGCGCAAGTTAAAATCATAAACGAGTAACACAACATTTATTCTTCAAATACTTTTCTACAAAAAGGGCAATACACAATTTCAACTCATGAATTTATAGGAGTTCATAACACGTTGGAAATACTTATAAAGCATAGAATTAATTGAAACAACCACATTTGGGAACGACTTGAGTACATAAGCTTTTAGGAAAATCTATTTTCGAATTCAATTTGGATCAGTTGAATCAAGACTCATTTATTAACCTTTCTCACGTCATTTCATTTCATTTGCACCATTGGCCACAAGTATAACTTTCATTCTTGGCATGGCGGCCACACTTTATATCACCAACTCTCTTTCTTCGCTTTGGAGCATCTTTATATATTATCAACAACAAGGCATTTCAAATCAAGACTTTAGGTACACAACACATATGAGCAATTTAGAGTCTTAAGCATATCGAGTGTTCTCACACCATTTGGTATACTAGCTTTCATTTGGAACACGACTCAAAGCCATAACATTTTAATACACAATCCATACTTTGAACATATATATTTCGACATAAGGCTCATTCGGAATAGTCAAGTTTATAAGAAATAACTCGGAACATAGGAATTAGGAACTTGAGCCAACCATACTTGAAACTCACGGTAACATCATGGAATTCAATTCTAAGAGAGTAGTTTAGCCAACATACCTCAAATTCATCCCTTAATGATACTACAATGATCCACTACACTAAGCAACTTCAATCTACAATAACAACATCCAATGGGACCAATATTAGTAACAAAATCCATAGTTTAGGCCATTTAGGCATTTTATCAAACCCCAGTAGGCATGAATCTCTACACCTCTTACCCATAGAATTAGTTCATCCAACTACTACCATTTACCAATAATTTATTCCACCATCATTCTTAAACAATTCATAACTTCCAATATCACATACATGACCATCCATCCACACCCATCCAACAAAATTCCATAAAATAATCACCTTTCAATCTCTACAATGGTTATGTATTTAAATTGGGATCTTATGGCTTCCAATCACCATACCATAAGTTCTAATACTTAATTCATACTTGTTTTCCCATAATATATCCATACATGTAAGTTCAATGGTGTAGGATTACCTTTTGGAAGAAATCTTGCAAAACCCTCCTTTGAGTTCTTGAAGGAATTTCTTGAAGATCTAAGTATTTTATGTGTATATTTCATCAATACTAGTGTAGAAATGATGGAATTTCACACCAAGATAATGGGGATTGCTTACCTTGAAGAAGAGTGGAGTTGGTGGTCTTGAGAGAGTGGAGAAGTGCTCCAAAATTAGTCCAAGTGAAGTGGGAAAAATGAACACCAAAATTGGATTTATTGCTAAGGCAAAATCACTGAATGATTTTCTTATTGAAGGGACAATTAGGTGCACTTGTGTTAAATGCAAGTGTGTCAAGTTATTGAGACCAAATGTTGTTGAATTTCATCATTATAAGAATGGATTTGTGAAAAACTTTTATGTGTGGACTGTTCATGGAGAGAATAATGATTTAATAATTCTTTTGGTTTTGAGGGTAGTCCCGCATAAGAGAATAATGTGAAAAATTCTTGATTTAATGAAATGAAGAGAGACGCTTTTGAGATATTACTAGGGGCTTAATCTGAACCAAATGATAAGGCTTAGCATTTTTATGAACAACTAAAGGAAGCTAGTCGTCCACTGTATGAAGGCTCAATGTGTTCCAAGTTTTCTGTTGCAGTTAGACTACTAACTATCAAATTAGATAGTTCTATTTCTCAAGCGGGCATGGATTCTATCATTGAGCTTATGAAAGGACTTAATCTGAATAAAATTGACTTATCCAAAGATTTCTATACTGCAAAGAAATTGGTGTCCAAGTTAGGACTTTCATCAAAGAGGATTAACTATTCAAAGAAAGGATGCGTATTACTTTTTAAGGATGATGCAACGTTAGAAAATTGTAAGTTTTATAACCAGCCTCGTTATAAGAAAATCATAAATTGTAATAAATAGAAGGTTCTGGTGAAGGCAGTGCATTATTACCCCTTATGCCAAGGTTAAAGAGGTTGTATGTATCAATAAGCTTCGCTCCTCATATGATATGATACTAAAAACATAGAAGGCCAACCGATATTCTATGTCACCCGTTAGATGGAGACACATAGAAGCATATTTATATGGTGTTCCCGAACTTTCCAAGTGAACCAAGAAATATTAGATGTAACGACCCAGCCGATCATTTTAAGTATTGTAGCCATGTTTCCTCGTTTACTACTTATTCTATGCTCGCTTCTTGTTATGCGATTTGCCGGGGTGGTTGGTTTGGTTTCGGGGATGTTTTTTTTCATTATGAACAGTGACACTTAGTCCCAAGGTTGGAAGCTCGCGTTGAAAGAGTTGACCGGATGTTGACTTATGAGTAAACGACTCCAGAATGGAGCTTTGATGGTTCTGATAGCTTCGTATGGTAATTTTGCACTTAAAAGTATGTCCGAATTTTGATTTGGAGGTCTGTAGGTCGTTTTGGCTTGAATTGACGAAAGTTGTAAAGTTGAAGGTTTGGAAAGTTGAGAAGTTTGACCGAGAGTTGACTTTGTTGTTACCGGGCTCAGATTTTGATTTCCGGAGTTGGAATAGGTCTATTGTGTTATTTATGACTTGTCTGCAAAATTTGAGGTCAATCGGAGTTGATTTGGTGTGTTTCAGCATTGGTTTTAGAAGTTGGAAGTTCAATAGCTCATTAAGCTTGAATTAGGGTACGATTAGTGTTTTCAATTTCGTTTGATGTAATTTGAGGCTTCGACTAAGTTCGTATGATATTTTTGGATGTGTTGGTATTTTTGGCTGGTGTCCAAGGATCTCGGGTGAGATTCGGATTGATTTCGGATTTGCATTTGGACTTGTGGGATTGCTGACTTTCAGGTATCTGGTTTCCTTATACGTGATTATGCGAGAAGGTCCGCGATTGCGAAGGCTTGTTTGGGTGATTGGTGAAAATGTTGTACGTGTTCGTGAGAGTTGGTCCACGATTGTGATGCTTGGGAGTTAGTGCTTCGTAAACGCGTGAGAGGTGTCGCGTTTGCGAAGAATGAAGAGGAGGCCTGGAGAGCCCACGTGGTTATTCTTGGCGATCGCGAGTAGGAGTCCGCGATCGCGTAGGTCTGTGTTGTTGTGCATCCCGTTCACAGCTGGAGTTCCGTGTTCGCGTAAGCTTCTTTTTATCCTTCGCGATCGCGAGGGACTTTCCGCTATCGCAAACAGGAACAACTAGGCAAACTATTTAATTTCAAAAATGAGGGATTGAGTATTATTTCACATTTGGACTTTGGGAGCCCGGATTGTGACGATTCTTGAAGGGATTTTCAAGGAGTTGATTGGAGTAAGTGATTGTAACTCGAATTTGATTAATATACATGAATCTATCATTATTTTTATTATTGAATTAGTGTTTTGGGTTGAAAAAATTGGAAAAATATTGTAGAAACTTCATAAACTATATTTTGTGGATTTGAAAAGTGATTTGAGGTCAGATTTGGATGCTTTTGGTATGGTTAGACTCGTTAATGAATGTGTGTTCAAATTTTATAAATTTTGTCGGATTCTAAGACGTGGGCCTGGGGTTGACTTTTTTACTTTGGTTAAAAAACTTAGCTTTATCATATGGAATTGATTCCTATACCTTGTATTGATTGTATTAAGTTATTTGTGACTAGATTCGAGTCGTCCGGATGTCGATTCGCGAGGCAAGGGCTTGTTGGAGTTTTGATTTGCACGGTTTAAGGTAAGTAACACTTCTAAACTTGGTTCGGAGCGTTTGAATCCCTGAAATATATGTTATGTGATTAGTATTGAGGTGACGCACATGCTAGGTGACGGGCGTGTGGGCGTGCATCGTGGTAATTGTGACTCGATTGATTTCGTGGTATTTTGTAGTTATCAATCCTTGTTGCCATTCATGTAATCCCTACGTGTTTGAGTAATTGAGCTGTAATCTATGTTAGAAATCATGTCTAGGCTATATGCTTATTTTGTTAGGACCCATTGCATTTCTACTATTGAATTATTTGCTTAAATTGCAATTATGTACTCAGTCACATCCATCATTTGCATATCATATCTGAGTCTATGTTGTCCTTTATTGTTGAATCATGTATCATTGTTCGGGCTGATTGGCATGAGACTTGTGAGCCCGAGAGACTAGAGATTCGTGATGTAAGTGAGGTTGTGGATCGGGCTGCACGCTGTAGCGGGCCTTCTTCGGTTTATATTATTATTATTATTATTATTATGGACCGGGATTCACGCCGCAGCAGGCCTTATAGGCTTTATCTATTATTATGGGATCGGGCTACACGATGCAGTAGGCCATATGGACTTTATATTAGTGCTTGGGCAGGATCCGCTTTGGCTATTGGTTTCAAAATTTGATTTTGCGACTTGGAATAGGTCTGCTTTGCTATTTGGAACTTATCTGCAAAATTTGGTGTCATTTGGAGTTGGTTTGATAGAATTCGGACGCTTGGTTGCAATTATAGAGGTTCTTATATTTTGCTTTAGAAATTCATGCATTTTGATCTTTGATTTGTAGTTCTAGATGTTAATTTTGTGTTTTGATCAAGCGAGTAAGTTCTTATGATGTTTTTAGACTGTGTGGATGTTAGGTGTGGAGCGCCGAGGGCTCGGGTGAGTTTCGTACGTGTTTTAGAATAGTTTTGAACAGAATTAGGCGGCTAGTGTGCTAGTGTTATTAAGTCGTTTTTTGGTTAGATTGGAGCCATGCGGAGGCAAAATTTAAGGGAAAAGATATTTTTGAGGGTTGATTTGGCCTAGTTGAGGTAAGTAACTTGCCTATCTTTGCATGGGGGAACTACCCCTTTGGATTTGGGTTGATTGTGTTATTTGAATTATGTGGAAGACATGTACACGATGTGATGAATGTTTACACGGGCTTATATATATATATGGTATTTTGACAAATTTAGACTCTTAGGCTTCTTCCATGCACATAATTGAAATTGTCATAATATGTTATATCTTCCATTGTTAAATTTACTCTCACGTGTTCTATTTGATGTTGTTAGCACATGTTCTATCTTTTATTGTCAAGTTTGATCTTATATGCTTAGGTTGAAGTGTTTACTCTCTTATTATCTTGTTACCTTTTTTATTGTTGAATTATTCTTATCTGAAGTTGCTATTACATGATGTCTCTTCGTGTTGTTTTATTCTTATGCACTTAGACGTAATTGCTATTTTATACTATCTTATTCATCGTTATGTTTATGCTATACGCTTGAATTGGGAGTTTTCATTTCGTGGAAATACGTTCGTTTTGAGTTATTGAAGTTGAAGTTGTGAAAGCTATTGAAACATAAGGTTGAAGTTGTTGAACGACAACATGCTTCTCGAAGGAGAGGAAGAACTGACTTCAAGCAAGCGATGCACGTTTTGCTATTAAGATATCTTTCCTTGTTAAGTATTTCTCATTCATTTTGTTATTTTTTAGATTCTTGTTCACATTGTGTTGAGCCGTAGGCTATATGACATGGTAACACTGCTATTGTTGATTTGGCAAGTGTTGTGGCATATGGGCACGTGTGGTGAGAGTTGATCATTGTGCAGTGATATTGATACACATGCAGTGGTATTAGGATAGGGGTTGATACGCATGCAGTGAGATAAGGTGGGATTTATATGCCTGTTGCTAGTAACAAAATTACTTGAAGCCACGCGGTGAGATAAGGTGGCTAAAATGCATGTAGCTATTTCGAAAACAATATTTTCAAAAATAAATGCAAAGCATACGCGAATAAGGAAGATTGTGATTGTGACTTGGGAAATGAGATTGTGAGGTATGGAACCACGACTGTGATTCTTGTTGTACATTCTATGTTAAAAAGGCTTGCTGGTTGAACATTTTTTGTTATTTCTTCATTCCTCTTACTTGTATTTGTCCGTATTTGATTACTTGTTGTTCTTATCATGTGTTCACTCCTTGTTGCCTTTATTGCCTTAAATTTCATTATTAGACTACATTATTGTACTGCTTTGCTATCATTCATTCCCTCGCTTGCCATCATTAGACTATATTATATTTTGTTCAATATTTTTGTCCTAGTAGGTGTCTTGACCTGAACTCGTCACTACCCTACCAAGGTTAGGCTTGATACATACTGGTACCGTTGTGGTGTACTCATGCTACGCTTCTGCACATTTTTGTGCAAATCCAGGTACATCCGCTCGTGCCAGATGCCAGTAATTGATCAGTTATTTTTGGAGACTTCAACGTACATCTACTCGATGTTCGCAGGCCTCGATTTCACCTTCTGCTTTTAGTTCTATTACTGTTTATTTCATGATCAAAACAATATTGTACTTCGAGATTATTAGGGCACT
Source organism: Nicotiana otophora (assembly GCA_000715115.1). Classification (NCBI taxonomy): domain Eukaryota; kingdom Viridiplantae; phylum Streptophyta; class Magnoliopsida; order Solanales; family Solanaceae; genus Nicotiana; species Nicotiana otophora. The sequence continues at coordinate 322,372 of AWOL01S0006536.1, read as the reverse complement.
TTCTGTAGAGCTTATGACTCAGTTCCACCAGGTTTTGGAGTTATTTGACAGTTCTACTGCCTGATTGTTTTTAATAGATTACCAGTTTAAGTTGATATTTAAATCGCTATTGTGTCGCTAAATCTTGATGTATGTTAGGCTTATCTAGGCTTAGAGACTAGGTGCAATCACGACATCCTAAGGTGTGAATTTGGAATCGTGACACCCAGTCTCAAAAACTAGGTAAGCCGATCACTTACAATAGTTAAACCAATTAAACATGACATAATGAAAACATAGTTTAATATAAATACAGAAATAAAGGTAATACAAACCTGCGCGGCAATAATCACAACAAATTCCCCAATACTAGGTAGTACAGAGTCACAAACTCTACTGAATACATAGAAAATGCGAAATACAATACTGTTCGGATAGAGAATTGACAGTAATAGTGTAAGGAAATGACTCCAAGGTACTGCGATGATGAAGCAGCTCTGCCTTGAATCCTCGCGATCAAGAAGCTCTCACTGACTGAATCTGCTAGCTCAATACCTGGATTTGCTCAAGACACTCACTAATCAAGTAACTTGTGCAAAATATCAATATACATCTAGCCACCGAAAGCAAAGTAAATAAATGGCACACAGAGAAATCATATGATAAAACGACAAAATAATAAAAGCAAAGATAAAATACAAGTGAAAGTAATTAAGGAAAGACATTGACAGTTCTAATCATCAAACCGTTCTGACACAGGTTTTATAACAAGAGTTACCTCGAGGGACCACACCTCAGAATCACAATTCTCATGTCACAGATCACGATTCTTATAAACATTGCACCTCATGCCCACATTATCAATCACCCTCAAACGGCTAAGTCATCGTGCCACGATATAAGTCACAATCGCACAGACAACTCACATGTCATTATTATAATCTGCCCAGCGTGGTCATAGGCTCGATATCACAATCCGTTCGGCATGGTCAGGGGCTCAATATCACAATCTGCCCAGCGAGGTCACATGCTCAATATCCCAAATCGTCCGGTGTGGTCACAGGCTCAATATCATAAACCACCCGGCGTAGTCACGAGCTACAAGTCTAAACTCATCGTATAGAACGAAGATATACAAGAATACATGTACATGATCAATGAACACCAAGTTTCATACTCCTGGACTGGTATAATTGACATATTATAGTGTATGCATGTGCAAGTGTACTATCACAGCTCAAATCATAAAGTAATATAAGAGACACCAAGTAGCACATTGGGAACAACACAACAAATCACGTAATATGCATGACACACACAAAGAAGTCAAAAACAATAACCAGAATACTCCTCTTTTATCAACAACACGCCCCAACCCATCACATAATATCCATATATAGCCAACCATATCTCACCGCGTTGACAATATCATAATAGCCACCCTTATCGTTCCGTCTAGAAAATATATTAATAGACATTCGTATCGCTCCGCCCCGATAATAATACAATAGCAACCCATATCACTCCTCCAAGACAATAACACAATGGCCACCTGTGTCACTCCTCCCAGACAGTATATCAATAGCCACATTTATCCCTCCGCACAATCAGAAAGAGTGAAATGCCACCCATATGCTCCGCACAACAACAATCAATCCCCACATGTCCACATATACCACAATATTACCTAAACAACAATACGAATATAACAATAAAGCATATCCCACGGCTCAACAACAATGTATACAAGAATTTCAATAACAAAATAAAACGAGAAATAACTTGACAATGAAAGATATTCCATATAACAACAACTTAAATTAAAAGCATATTAATAACCTAATAGTCTAAACCGGTCAATTTTCACATATAGGCCCGGGTACATACTCATCACCTCATGTACATATTTTTTACATATATTCAAATAATGCAATTAGACGAATCCTACGGGGTTATTTTCACTCCATAGATTTAGGCAAGATACTTAACTTAAACAAGCTAAATCAATCCTCTAATAAGCCCTTCCCTCATAAATTAACCTCCGAACGGCTCGAATCTAGCCAAAATAACATAATATCCTAAAGAAAAGCCATAGGAAATAATTTCGGATAATAAAGATTTGATATTTAACTAAAATCATAAAGTCAACCCAAAAAGTCAACCCTGGGCTTGGCCCAACTCACACATTCTCAACACCCATTCTGATATAAGTCCAACCGTATCAAAATCATCCAATTTCCTCCTCTAATTGGCCTTCAAATCATAAATTTAAATTTTAGAAACGTTTTCACTTACATCCCCAATTCAAAACATCAATCAAACACCAAATCGAGGTTGGAATCATGTAACATAAATAAATCCAAGTCAAAAAATACATACCCCAATCCAAATCGTGAAAATCCCCTCCATAATCACCTAAATCCGAGCTCTACAACTCCCGTAATGAGAAAAACAATCAAATCCTTCGACATATAACTCTTCCAGAGATTCTTCATACATGGATCATTTAACTGCATCTGTAGTACCGCTTCTTTGGTCAAACCATCGCATTTGCGACATTCGAGCAACTTCTAACGAACCGCATATACGGTCAACAACACGCATTTGCACCTGCAGTGCAGCATCTGCGGCCCTTATCTGCACTCTCCTTCTCAAATCAATTTCAACATCTGCACTCTCCTGTCCGGTTCTGCGGTGCATCATCTGAGGCCCTTATCTGCAGGTGCGAAAGCATTAGTACTCAAAATCTTCAACAATTCAACAAGGTTAAGAAATGATCCATAACTTATCGGAAACACACCCAAGGCCCCGACCAATCATACAAACCAATCCAAAAACAAAACACAGACCTAATCGAGGCCTCTAACCACACCAAACAATATCAAAACTATGAATCACACGTAAAGTTAAGCCTAATGAACTAATGAACTTTCAACTTCCCAAACCCATGTTGAACCATATCAAATAAACTCCAAATGACCTCAAGTTTTGCCTTCATGTCCCAAATGAGACAAAAGACCTATATCAACTAACAGAACTGCAATCCGAACCTAATACCCATAAATTCAACTCTCGGTCAAACCTATCAACCTTTCAAACTTTCAACTATCCATTCTTTACTAATTCAAGCCAAAACAACCTAGGAACATCCAAATTCACATTCGGACATACGCCCAAGTCCAAAATCACCATTCAAACCTAATAGGACCATCAAAACTTTGATCTGAGATCAAATATGCAAAAGTCTAACTTGATCAACTTTTCCAACTTAATGCTTCCAAAATGAGAATCATTATTCCAAACAATCCTAAACCTCTCGTAAACTGAAACTGACCATACATGCAAGATATAATACATTATATGAAGTTACTCGCATCCTTGAACCACCGAACGGTAATGAAATTGATCAAAACAGGTTGTCAGGTCCTACAACATCTGAAATCAAATTTGTACCCTATAACCTAGCCTCACTTGGTTCAAAGAACGATATTGTCTACCATACAATGCCTCATACGAAGCCATGTAAATGCTGGACTGATGACTATTATTGTAAGCAAAATTTGTCAAAGGAAAAACTTGATCCCAATGGCCTCCAAAGCTAGTCACACAAGCTCTCAACATGTTCTCATGAATTTGAATAGTCCGCTTGGACAAACCATCCATCTGCGGGTGAAAAGATGAGCGAAGCTCAACCTACGTACCCTATTCCGGTTGTACTACTCTCCAAAATTGAGATGTGAACTGAGTACCACAGTCTTAAATGATATAAATAGGTACCCCATTCAACCATACTACCTCCCAGATGTAAATCTAAGCTAACCTTTTCGAAGTATAAGTATTCACCGGTATAATGTGCTCGAGCTTGGTGAACCTATCTACAATGACTTAAATAGCATCAAATGTCCTCAAGGTACGTGATAAGCATACCACAAAGTTCATATGGATATGCTCCTAATTCCACTCCGATATAAACATATTCTAAGTTAAACTATGTCACAACAAAAGGACTAGCCCGCTTGCTTGGCAAGCAAACACTCAAAAACAATAACGTAAGCAAACTATCTATTCGTTAACCAAGTCATGCTATAAATAATAACACGAAATAAATCTCAAAATAATATCATAAATACAAAATTCTAAGGTAGGGTCTAATCACGACACAACTATCTCCCACGTTGTAATGACACGGCCAATCATTTTGTGTATTTGAGTCCCGTGTCCCATTTGATAAATTTTTGGGTTTTGTTTTGTCACTAGTGGGGATAGTTGGTTTGGTTCTGGGAAGGTGTTGGAGTGAATTGGAATACTTAGTTTCTTTGTTAGAAGTTTAAGTTATAAGAGTTAACCAAGGTTTGATTTTTGTGCAAATAACCTCGGGTTAGTGATTTTAGGATTCTAGTAGGCTCGTATGGTGATTTTGGACTAGTTTTCGAATTTAGATTTGGAGGTTCCTAGGAATGTTTGCATTATTTGCCGAAAGTTGGTAATTTGAAGGTTTGGAGAGTTTCTAAGTTTTATCGGGGGTTGACATTGATGATATCGGAATAGTATTGTTGTTATGGAAGTTGGAATAGGTCTTTTTTTATTTGGAACTTATGCGCAAAGTTTGGTTTCATTCCAGATTTGTTAGGCTTGAATCAAACGCTTGGTTTGAAGTTTGAAGGCTGATGAACTTAAGAGAAGTTCCAATTGTGTTTTGATTGTCGATTCTTGGTTTTTGATGTTAATTCTAGTGTTTTGAGTCTTTGTATAGGTTCGAGGAGGGTATTAGGACTTGTCGGTATGTCCAGACGGGGTCCTGGGGGGCCTGAGTGTGTTTTGGAAGGGTTTCGAGACATTTTGGCGCTGGTTGGCAGTTCTTGTACTTGTGTTTTTGGCATGCCCCGAACTCGAGGAGTGTGACCGGTGCTCAACCGAGTGAACCCAGTCGAGCAAGCCTATTTTACATCAACCTCTCATCATAACTCATGCTTGATTTATCAAAACATAACTAAATCATGACTTTCATATTTGAATGCATATGGCTCAATGGCCCGAAAAGTTATTTTTTTCTTTTCTTTTCTTTTTCTCTCGTGATGGTTACATAACTTCATAAATATTTGTGAACATAAATACATGACGAAACTCAAATACTTAAGTACATGACCCACAATATATATGGAGCTTCTATAACAATAGATACCTAAGTACATAAAACCAACTAGACTCAAATGCCCATTGAGATTGTAGCGGGCTCACCACAATCTGCTGCGCAGAAGATCCTTATCAAAGATCCATATCATCATGTAGAAGTATACCTGCATCCATTAAAAGATGCAGCGCCCCAGGCAAAAGGGACGTTAGTACTGTCGAATAGCACTAGTATATATAGCTAAAAATTCTCTTTCAAAATAGAATGCCAATATGATCTATACGTGAAACACATAATATAAGGTAATTGAAACAACATGTACAAACAAGGCCAATGAAAATGGCACTTAATGTCTGCGTTAACAATGCGTCTCACTAGACCGTCCATATCCCTCGCTTATCTTGTACCTATACATTTCATAAACCGTTCATACGATTCACATATACCATACACTACACCTGTGTGTTTCATAGATTGTTCACAGTGTCTACTTACACAATACACCTGTACATTTCATAGACCATTCACAGGATTACATATACCATACAAATACACCTGTGCGTTTCATAGACCGTTCACAGTGTTTACTTACATAATACACCTGTGTGTTTCTTAGACCATTCACAAAATTACATATACAATACAAATACACTTGTGTGTTTCATAGACCGTTCATAGTGTATACTTACATAATACATATGTGCGTTTCATAGACCATTCACAAGATTACATATACAATACAAATACACATGTGCGTTTCATAGAACGTTCACAGTGTTTACTTACATAATACACCGGTGCGTTTCATAACAAAGTATACCTATGCATTTCATAGACCATCCATAGGGTTTTATAACACAATATGCCTATGCGTTTCATAGACCATCCATAGGGTTTCATAACACAATATACCTATGAGTTTCATGGACCATCCATAGGGTTTCATAACACAATATACATATGCGTTTCATAGACCGTCCATAGGGTTTAATAATACAATATACCTATGCATTTCATAGACCGTCCATATGGTTTCATAATACAATATACCTATGCATTTTATAGACCGTCCATAGGGTTTCATAATACAATATACCTATGCGTTTCATAGACCGTCCATAGGGTTTCATAACACAATATACCTATGCGTTTCATAGACCGTCCATAGGGTTTCGTAACACAATATACCTATGCGTTTCATAGACCGTCCATAGTGTTCCGTAACACAATATACCTATGCGTTTCATAGACCGTCCATAGGGTTTCATAATACAATATACCTATGCGTTTCATAGAACGTCCATAAGGTTTCATAATACAATATACCTATGCGTTTTATAGACCGTGCATAGGGTTTCATAATACAATATACCTATGCATTTCATAGACCGTCCATAGGGTTTCATAACACAATATTCCTATGCGTTTCATAGCCCGTCCATAGGGTTCATAACACATTATTATGCACATAACCGTATATAAAGTCAAAGCGACATGATTAACACTACTTTTAAGATCGTAAGTTCCCGGATCATTGAGACACTTCATGTTCATGTTCATGCTCATTATGGAGAAACATCGCTCATTACATTAGCACATGTATGGTGAATCAATAAGCCAATTTCAGTGGCACATGGCCCAAATTCGTTTTCATAAGATTTATCACCATTTACCATAGGACATCTCTCTTCCACCTCATATATACTCTCTTATCAACTTATGGTCATTATCTATGTTCATGATTCTTTGGGACTTAACATCGAAGTCATTTACATTAATTATTTTAGTAGCATACATACTATGATAGAAACCATAGAGACATACAACACCTCATAATTCTCATTTTGGCAAACGGCAACATTTCATGTTCATACCATCACTTACTTGTACTTGCCATAGGTGATCATAGGACGTCAAGAACATTTAAAATATTTAGGAACACTATATCCTCTCATCATGAGGGCGTAACAGCTTATAACACATTGGAAACATAAGTACAAATATATTCGTCTCATAACCTTCCCCACCATATATCACTTTACAATTTCTTTCAACTACTTACAACATCATTATTTTATTGGCTCCCTTGGTCATACATATTCTTATTCATTCATGGCACTGTGGCCGTATATCATATTCCGCTCTTTCATTTTTTCCCTTTCATAGATCATCATCATAATTATCAACAAGTAGAATATTTCGGAATTCACAACTTTAAGTTCATTAGCAATGAAGGCTTTAAACACAATAGATTTCTTTTCAATAAATAGAGTAAAATGATTGACAATTGAAGAACAAGTTAATATCATACACAATTTCCACTCACGAATGTGTAAGAACACAAAACACATTGAAAATACTTACAAAGCATAGCATTAGCTAAAACAACCACATTTGGGCATCACTTGAGTCATAAGATTTTAGCCAATTATATTATCGAAGTCAATTTTGAATAGTTCGGTCAAAGCACATTTTATTATCTTTTTCACATTATTTCATTTCATTGGCACCATTGGCCACAAGTATAACTCTCACTATTGGCACGTTGGCCACACTTTATATCCCCAATTCACTTATTTCACTTTCAACCATCTTTATAGGTCATCAATAATAAGACATTTCCAATCAAGACTTTAGGTACACATATGAGCAATTAAGAGTTTTAAGAATATTAAATTTTCTCACAAAATTTGGCATACTAGCTTTCATTTTAAATACGATTCAAAGACATAGCATTTTAATACATATATCATTCCCGAACACATTTCCAAAGGGTAACATAATGTGATAGGAACATTCGAGACAAGTTTTGATTACACAATTCTCATCACTTTACTTATTCGGGTCAATCGAATTTATTGGGAACAACTCGGAACATAGAATAAGGAACCTGAGACAACCATACTTGAAGCTTATAGAAACATCATGGAATTCAATTCCAAGAGAGAAAGTTTAGCCAACATACCTTGATTTGAGCTTTCCTTAAATTACTACAACGTTCCGGAAATTCTAGCAATCCCAATCTATTTTGAGACGTAACAAAAATTGAACCATTATTAGGAAGATATTCATGATCTCAACTCATTTGAGCATTTTATCAAACACTATGTGTTCAAATCTAATTACAAGGTTCTTCTACAATATTTCATTCACTCCGCAACCCAATCTTTACTATTTGAGCTCAACAATCTTCCCACAAACCTTATTAGTACAAGCATGTATAAATAATGCTCTTATACCCAAGAATCATACTCCAAATCAACCATCTTTTACCCAAATTCGAAATTGAAGATTAGGGGTTTGAATCTTACCTCTTAGATGAAGAACTTGTGAAATATTTTTGTTAATCTTCCAAGATTTGAGCAACACTTGATGAATAATTAGCCTAGGGTTTCCTCTCTCTCTAAAACACTCTCCCTTCTCTCTACAAATATCAGATATTTGGCCAAAATGACTTAACCCCTCTCTATTCCCGGCCTTGGGGTTATTTAATAAGTTCCCACATGCGCGTCCGCGGATTTGGCCGCGCATTGGCCGCGGATTTGAGGCAGAAACTCTCAAATATGCGCGGCCGCGGATTTGGCTGCGCATATGACACATGTCCAGTAAGATGGCCATAACTTTCTGTATACAAATCTAAATGACGAACAGTTTGATGCGTTGGAAACCAGATTCTAAGGGCCTTAATTTGATATGTTATAAACCATACAAGGCATTATATTGAGGGATTTCTATTTATTTGAAGTTGGGTCTTGTGCCAATTGAAATATCCTTTCCATTTAATGTGTCCAACTTGTTCCACACAAGTTCTTGCTTGCCATTCCCAAAACTTCTTAGTATGTCCCAACACACCTTAAACATACATTATCAATTCAACATGATGTGGCTCTATCCTATAGGTCCCCTTTAATACTCAAATACGTTATTCCCAAATACCGTTGGCGCACTTTAAAAACTTAAATCATTAAGAAATTTTTACGGTGCATTATAGTTTTTCACGTGCGAGCTATGGTGCATAGGTGTGTGCCCGTAAAAGTTGAAGGGAGGCTAAAACAGTGGAGCTTGGCTGGGAGCTAGGAGCCCACACAGGCGGAGGAAGTGTGTAGAAGCGATGGCGCATCTGTAGGTCATTTGCCCCAGTGCTGTTCCATAGAAGTGGAACTTGTTGTGCAGGTACGATGGATCGGAAACTTAATTGAGCTCACAGATGCTAGAACACTATAAGAAAATAGCTTTTTTCTGACTATAACTTCCGACTATAAAATGTCTGTTGTAATTTTGTAACGACGAGAGAGGTGTTTTTGAGGTTTTGCATTTAGTTCGGTGGTTTATGGTCATGATTATCTTCATATGTTGTATTATGACTTGCGTGTATGGTTGATTCTGGTTTTTGAGTTGTTCGAAATTCATTTGGAAGAATGATTCTTAAATAGGAAGCTTTAAGTTGGAAGAGTTGTCCAAGTTTAAATTTTTAGTATTTTAGCCCAGATTGGAGTTTTTATTGTGCCGTTAGGTACGGATGGTGATTTAGGACTTGGGGTTTATGCCCTAATTTTTATTTGGATGTTTCTACAAGGTTTTTGCTCTATTTGGGAAAAGTTGACAATTTGATGGTTCATAAGTTTGACCGGAAGTTGACTTTGATGATATTGGGTTCGAATAGTTGTTCGGGGAATTGGAATAGGTTTGTTATGTCATTGTAACTTGTGTGAAAAATATTTGAGGTCATTCCAGGTTGATTTGATATGGTTGAACACAAGTTTTGAAAGTTGAAAATTCGAAAGTTCATTAAGCTTGATTTGAGGTTCGATTCATGGTATTCATGTTGTTATATGTGATTTGAGGCCTCGAGTAGGTTCGTTTTGTGTTTCGGAACTTGTTGGTATGTTTGGACGGGAACTCGAAGGACTCGGGTGAGTTTCGGGGTGTTTTTGGATCATTTTGGAGGATGATTTCCTTGATGGTTTTTGCTGATGTCTGGTACCTCAGTTGTTCTTCACGATCACGTAGGTTAAGTTTGCAACTGGGTGATTTTCTCCACTGTGTTCATGACTAGATGGCCATGTTCGCGCTGGGCAGCTGGGAGCTAGCGAATGCTTCTTCATGTTTGCATAGCATAGGGCACGTTCATGGAGCGTTTGCATCTGTGGGCATATCGTTCGCATGTGTAGGTTTGCAAACACGTAGAGCATTTAGGGGCAGTGGCGTTTGTTCTTTGTGATCGCGAAGGATTTCCCACAATCGCGATGGGTATTGCTAGAGCTGTGATATAAAGTACTCTATTTCGGACCATGAGCTCATTTTATAAAAGTTTGAGTTAAGGAGCTCGAATTTGGGCAATGTTAGAGAAAATTTTCACCATATGGATTGGGGTAAGTATTGTTTACTCAAATTTGATTATATTACATAATTTCATCTTTGATTTTGGCATTTGATTGATGAATTTTAAACAGAAATTGGGGGGGGTGTCTAAATTTTTCTAAAGTGAATGTTTGGGATTTGAACATTGATTTGGAGTCAGATTTGAGTGAACTTGGTATGGGTGGACGCGTATCAGAATGGGTTTTTAGAATTTGCGAGTTTTGTCGTGTTCCAGGATGCGGGCCTAGGTTGACTTTTTTGTTGACTTTGAGTATTTGACTAAAGACTCGACCTTTAACGTTTGGGTTTGATTCCTATGGCATTATTTGAAGGTTTTGAGTTTCTTTTGGCTATTTTCGAGCCGTTCGGAGGTCGATTTGCACGGGATGGCATTTTTAGAGTATCGGTTTGGCTTGCTTGAGGTAAGTATCTTACCTAAACTTGGTTGAGGTACTAATTGCCAGAGTTATTTGTGATAGCTACATGCTATGAGTGGCGTACATGTGTGGGGCTAAGCCCATATGTGTGTATGGGGTATTTTCCATGCTCGGGGTAGTGCTTAGGTCATGATATGCCATAAATTGATTGCTATGTTTTATGCTGTGATATTTCTCTATTTTGTACCCCTGTTGTGAGCTATTGTTGCCATGTTTGATGTTGCATAGAGATTAATCGCTTGATTTAGCTTGATAGCTGCTATTTTGTGAGTTATGATATCACACTTTCACATGCATACACTGTAGCATGTCGCTTATACCAGTACAAGATTATGAAATTTGATGTTCTTTGATCATATACATGTATAATTGCATATCTTCTTTATGTGTGATATGGTTTGGACTGTTAGCCTGTGACCACGCCGATCGGATTGTGATATTGTGCATGTGACCACATTAGGCGGATTGTGATATTGTGCATGTGACCACACCAGGCAGATTGTGATATTATTCATGTGACCATGCCGGGAGGATTGTGAAATTATACATGTGATCACGCCGAGTGGATTGTAAATATTGAGCTTATGACCACGTCGGGTGGATTGTGATTATTAGCACGTGAGTTGTCCGTACAACACGTGAGATATCCCTGCAGATCTAGCAGTTAATATTATTGGCAGGTGAGTTGTCCGTGTGTTTGATATTATTAGCACATGAGTTGCCCATGCAGCATGTGGATACAGATCCACCCCTAGGGTAAACCTCTCATGTTTCTCTCTTGATTATACACGTGGATTGTGAGAAACCAACGGGTTTCTAGTTTATGTGAGCTCTGGGAGAGCTGGTTATTGGTTTGGTTCGGTTACTGAGATTCTGATGTGGGCCTAGGAGCCGTGATGTGAATTCTATTTGGGTCGGGTTGGACGCCATAACATACTGATACTTGGTTATTGCATTTCATCTTTACTTGCAATTTCCTTGGTTGTTACCTGATTTATTGGCATATCTTCCATAGACGATGGATTGTTGACTGAGCAGATTATGTTGTGAAAACCAAGAGCACCAATGTGGTTTTATATGTAATTTCATGATTTTATCATATTATCTATTCTATACTTGCTTGAATTATGAACTGTACAGGTGTTAGCGAGTATCATTTGTAATTCTTGCTTCTATTACCTCGCCGAGGTTAGTTATGATACTTACTGAGTACATAGGTCAGGTATGATGACGTCAATACCAATATTCGAGAGGCTACAGGGAATCTAGGATAAAATTTCCATTTTTCTTTCCTTATCGTGCGGCGCTGGTTCAACTTGAAGTGAATCTATTTGATTTCCTTTCATTCACTCATATGTTATGTGGGCGCTCGATATCAGCTCTGCATCAACAACTTGTGATTATATGGATGAGGTGCGAGATATGTTCTATGTGTTGCGGAGTTAGGCCAGTCTGGAGGACCTGAGGCCAGGATAGACCGCAACTTGGGCTCGGTAGTTTCAGTTGTGTAAGTAGGTGATTTTTGACTTCTATGTCCATTCGTGTCCCTAGGATTTATGGCTCGGTAAAGGGTTGGATGGCCATATGATGAGTGTTAAGATGTCCTGGATGTGATGAGAAGAGTTTGCTTGGGATGTGAAAAGGACTATTGGGTGCTTGATTTCTATCTTGATATTTTGTATAGTCTCAAGTGATGAGCACTTTGAGGGATCTTTCATGTTGTTCATTTGTGGGATGAAGTAGATTAATGTCTTGTTGACAAGTTTAGACTCGGGAAGATTTAGCAATAGCATAGTGTTTGTGACCATGGTAGTGCATATAGAGATGCCAATTTGAGGCTAAGCAGGTCGGCTATCACCTGCATGGTAGTCTAAGAATGTGTGATTGTTATGATATTTTGTGGAGAGTTTCTTTCTACCGGTGGGTTATATGTGTTGTAATTGGAGTTTGGATCTATTGACTTGAGTGCCACGAGGATGAATGTGATCTTAGTAGATGATTTGAGGTATTTCATGATTTACATGAGCTTATGAAAGATTTAGTTGATTTAGCGTGTGGGATTATGGAGTAAGGGTATTGTGGGTTATCACATGTTGTGTTCTGTGGATTCAAAAATAAATCCAAGCTTACGCGGTGATATAAGGAAGATTGTGATTGTGACTTGTGAAATGAGATTGTGAGGTGTGGTACCTCGGTTGTGATTCTTGTTGTACATTCTATGTTAAAAAGGCTTGTTGGTTGAACATTTTTTGTTATTTCTTTATTCCTCTTACTTTTATTTGTCCATATTTGATTACTTGTTGTTCTTATCATGTGTTCACTCCTTGTTGTCTTTATTGCCTTAAATTCCGTTATTAGCCTACATTATTGTACTGCTTTGCTGTCATTCATTCCCTCGCTTGCCGTCAGTAGACTATATTGTATTCTGTTCAATTTTTTGTCCTAGTAGTTGTCTTAACCTGGACTCGTCACTACCCTACCAAGGTTAGGCTTGATACATACTGGTAGCGTTGTGGTGTACTCATACTACACTTCTGCACATTTTTGTGCAGATCTAGGTGCATCCGCTCGTGCCAGGTGCCAGTGATTGATCAGTTATTTTTGGAGACTTCAAGGTATATCTGCTTGACGTTCGCAGGCTTCGATTTCACCTTCTGCTTTTAGTTCTATTACTGTTTATTTCATGATCAAAACAATATTATACTTCGAGATTATTAGTGCACTTTCTGTAGAGCTTATGACTCGGTTCCACCAGGTTTTGGAGTTATTTGACAGTTCTACTGCCTGATTGTTTTTAATAGATTACTAGTTTAAGTTGATATTTAAATCGCTATTGTTTCGCTAAATCTTGATGTATGTTAGGCTTATCTAGGCTTAGAGACTAGGTGCAATCACGACATCCTAAGGTGTGAATTTGGAATCGTGACACCCAGTCTCAAAAACTAGGTAAGCCGATCACTTACAATAGTTAAACCAATTAAACATGACATAATGAAAACATGGTTTAATATAAATACAGAAATAAAGGTAATACAAGCCTACGCGGCAATAATCACAACAAATTCCCCAATACTAGGTAGTCAATACCTGGATCTGCTCAAGACACTCACTAAACAAGTAACTTGTGCAAATTATCAATATAAAGCTAGCAACAGAAAGCAAAGTAAATAAATGGCACACAGAGAAATCATGTGATAAAATAAAAAATAATAAAAGTAGAGATAAAATACAAGTGAAAGCAATTAAGGAAACACAGTGACATTTCTAATCATCAAACCGTTCTGACACAGGTTTTACAACAAGAGTCACCTCGAGGCACCACACCTCAGAATCAAAAATCTCACATCACATATCACGATTTTTACAAACATGGCACCTCTTGACCACATTATCAATCACCCTCACACGGCTAAGTCATCGTGCCACGATATAAATCACAACCGCATGGACAACTCACGTGCCAGTATTATAATCTGCCCAGTGTGGTCATAGGCTCGATATCACAATCCGTTTGGCGTGGTCAGCGGCTCAATATCACAATTCGCCCAGCGAGGTCACATGCTCAATATCACAAATCGCCCGGTGTGGTCACATGCTCAATATCATAAACCACCCGGCGTGGTCACGGGATACCAGTCTAAACCATATCGTAGAGAAAGAAGACATACAAGAATACATGTACATGATCAATGAACACCAAGTTTCATACTCCTGGACTGGTATAATTGACATTTTATAGTGTATGCATGTGCATATGTACTATCACAACTCAAATCATCAAGTAATATAAGAAACACCAAGTAGCACGTTGGGAACAACACAACAAATCACGTAATATGCATGACACACACAATGAAGTCAAAAGCATTAACCAGAATACTCCTCATTTATCAACAACACGCCCCAGCCCATCATATAACATCCACATATAGCCAACCTTATCTCACCGCGTTGACAATATCATAATAGCCACCCTTATAACTCCATCCAGAAAATATATTAATAACCACTCGTATCGCTCCGCCCCGACAAAAATACAATAGCCACCCATATCACTCCTCCCAGACAATAACACAATGGCCACCCGTATTACTCCTCCCGGATAGTATATCAATAGCCACATGTACCGCTCCGCATAATTAGAAAGAGTGAAATGCCACCCATATGCTCCGCACAACAACAACCAATCCCCACATGCCCACATATACCACAATATTACCAAAACAACAATACGAATATCACAATAAAGCATAGCCCACGGCTCAACAACAATGTATACAAGAATTTCAACAACAACAAAATAAAATGGGAAACAACTTGACAATGAAAGATATTCCATATAACAACAACTTAAATTAAAAGCATATTAATAACCTAAGAAACTAAACTAGTCAATTTTCACATATAGGCCCGGGTACACACTCGTCACCTCGTGTACATATTTTTCACATAATTCAAATAATGCAATTAGACGAATCCTACGGAGTTATTTTCACCACATAGAGTTAGGCAAGATACTTAACTTAAACAAGCTAAATCAATCCTCTAATAAGCCCTTCCCTCGTAAATTAACCTCTGAACGGCTCGAATCTAGCCAAAAAAACTTATTATCATAAATAAAAGCCATACGAAATAATTCTAGATAATAAAGATTTAATATTTAATTAAAATCATAAAGTCAACCCAAAAGGTCAACCATGGGCTTGGCCCAACTCACACATTCTAAACACCCATTTCAATACGAGTCCAACCATATAAAAATCATCCAATTTTGTACTCTAATTGGCCTTCAAATTATCAATTTAAATTTTAGAAACGTTTTCACTAACATCCCCAATTCAAAACATCAATCAAACACTAAATTGAGGTTGGAATCATGAAAAATAAACAAATCCGAGTCAACAAATACATACCCCAATCCAAATCGTGAAAATCCCCTCCATAATCACCAAAATCCGAGCTCTACAACTCCCGAAATGAGAAAACAATCAAATCCTTTGACATATAACTCTTCCAGAGATTCTGCATATGTGGATCATTTAACTGCATATGCAGTACCGCTTATGTGGTCAAACCATCGCATCTGCGACTTTCGAGCAACTTCTGACAAACCGCATATACGGTCAACAACATGCACTTGCACCTGCAGTGCAGCATCTGCGGCCTTATCTACACTCTCCTGCACTCGCCTTCTCAAATCAATTTCCACACCTGCACTCTCCTGGCCGGTTCTGCGGTGCATCATCCGAGGCCCTTATCTGCAGGTGCGAAAGCATCAGTACTCAAAATCTTCAACAATTCAACAAGGTTAAAAAATGATCCACAACTTATCGGAAACACACGCAAGCCCCGTCCAATCATACAAACCAATCCAAAATCAAAACACAGACCTAATCGAGGCCTTTAACCACACCAAACAACATCAAAACTATGAATCACACGTAAATTCAAGCCTAATGAACTAATGAACTTTTAACTTCCCAAACTCATGTTGAACCATATCAAATAAACTCCGAATGACCTCAAGTTTTGCGTTCATGTCCCAAATGATACAAAAGACCTATATCAACTAAAAGAACTGCAATCCAAACCCAATACCCATAAAGTCAAATCTCGGTCAAACCTATCAACCTTCCAAACTTTCAACTATCCAATTTTTGCTAATTCAAGCCAAAACGACCTAGGAACTTCCAAACCCACATTCGGGCATACGCCAAAGTCCAAAATCACCATTCAGACCTATTAGGACCATCAAAATTTTGATATGAGATCAAATACACAAAAGTCTAACTTGGTCAACTTTTCCAACTTAAAGCTTCCAAAATGAGAATAACTCTTCCAAATCAATCCTGAACCGCTTGTAAACCACAATTGACCATACACGCAAGTTATAATACATTATATGATGTTACTCGCATCCTCGAACCACTAAACAGAAATGCAAATGATCAAAATGAGTTGTCGGATCGTACAACATCAGAAATCATATATGTACCCTATAACCTAGCCTCACTCGGTTCAAATCAATCAATAGGAGAACAATACTGTCTACCATACAATGCCTCACACGAAGCCATCTGAATGCTGGACTGATGACTACTATTGTAAGCAAAACTTGTCAAAGGCAAAAGTTGATCCCAATAGCCTCCAAAGCCAACCACACAAGCTCTCAACATGTTCTCATGAATCTTAATAGTCCACTCGGACAAACCATCAATTTGCAGGTGAAAAGATGAGCAAAGATCAACTTACGTACCCTATTCCGGTTGTACTGCTCTCCAAAACTGAGTACCGCGGTCTTAAATAATAGAAATAGGTACCCATGCAACCATACTACCTCCAGATGTAAATCTAAGCTAACTTTTCGAAGTATAAGTATTCACCGGTATAAAGTGCTCGAGCTTGGTAAACCTATCTACAATGACTTAAATAGCATCAAATGTCCTCAAGGTACATGATAAGCATACCACAAAGTTCATATAGATCGACAGAGCAGTTATATATATACCGAGCCTTATAGGGCCGGACAGCTATTTTACTTGCTATATTGAGAGAGTTGAGTCAGTATCAGCAGGTAAGCATATCTTCAGATTATCTTTGACTTCCAGTTACTTTCAATAATTATATTATCAGTTTAGTTTCAGCTTTCATTTATTTTGTTGCCTTACATACTCGGTACATTATTTTGTACTAACGTTTCTTTCTCTGGGGACGCTGCATTTCATGCGTGCAGGTTCAGACAAACATGCGGGTAGACCTCCTCAGTAGGTGTTGCCCGAGTTCAGCTTTATCGATAAGCTCCACGTCCTTTGTAGTTGTCGGGTCTAGGAGTTTTGTGTACATCTTATGTATATATGTATATAGGTTATGAGTAGGTCGGAGCCATGTTCCGATCGCGGTACATCTATCAGTAGAGTCTTGTAGACATAATCTGTCAGTTAGTGCAATATGTTGGGGTTGTAGGCCTTGTATATATATTTTGATGGTTTGTCAGCTGTAGTAGTCATGACGGCCTTGCCGGCCCAGCTTTATATTGATGTTTAGTCAGCGTTGTTTTCCATTCAGTTTTATATTTTGCTTCGCAAATTGTCTTGCAATGTGACCCATGGCCAAAGTATGATATTATATGTTCAGAGTCCCTTAGTCGCAAGTTGGTACGCAAGGATAGGTGAGGCATCGGGTGCCGGTCTCGCACCCTCCCAGGTTCCGGGCGTGACAAAAGCGGTATCAGAGCAGTTCTGTCCTAGGGAGTCTACAAGTCGTGTCTAGTATGGTCTTGTTTATAGATGTGTTGTGCACCACATTATATAATCAGGGGACTACAGCGCATTTAGGAGTTGGTTACCCTTCTTTCAAATCTAAATCGTGCTATAGAACTGAGTTATAGGAAATTTGAGTAAAACTTATGTGTTGGCATTTGCATGCATAGATGACGGTGACTAGGAAGACTACGGCTAGTCAGAGGAGAGATACAACAGTAGGTGAGGGGACCAGCAGGGTATTCCCTATAGATGGGGCTCAATCGGAGGCCTAGGGAGAGACTCTTACCCAACCATTACCGGCTCCTCCACCACCTGAGGAGATTCCTAGGGAGACCGCACATTTAGTTCCCCCTCCGCTTCCATCAGATCAGGACTTGAGGAGTGTGGTGCATTTGTTGACACGGTTGGTAGCTACCCAGCAACATGCTAGGGCACCCGCAAGTGCAGGATATTCTGAGAGGTCTGGGAGTTAAAGGGTCTGAGAGTTTATTGCTTTAAGTCCCCCAGATTTCACGGGGATGGATCAGAGGAAGGACCCGCAGGATTTCATAGATCAGCTTCACAGGATCTTTCGGGTTATGCATGCCACGGAGAAGAGGTAGTTTAGCTAGCAGCTTTTTGACTCCGAGATATAGCCATCCTTTGGTACGAGGGATGGGAAAGGTCTAGGGGACGTGATGCACCTCCAGCTATTTGGGAAAAAAATTTAGATGCCTTCCTTGACCAGTACTTACCGCGGGAGATCCGACACACTCGAGTTGATTAGTTGCTAGCCCTCAAACAGGGCAATATGAGTGTTCGAGAGTATAGACTCCATTTTGACTCATTGGCCCGATATGCACCATCCATAGTTGCTACTATGCGGGACAGGATCCACAGGTTTATAGCAGGGTTAGCCAAAAAGTTGACCGAGGTATGTGCCACCACTGCATTACAAGATAGTATGGATATCTCCGAATTTAGGCATTCGCACAGAATATAGAAAGTGGTAGGCATCGGCAGTAGGATACGGAGAGGACTCGGTCAGGACAGCATAAGTGGATGAGATTTGCCAGGTCTCAGGAGCATTCTCAGGGTAGTTATAGGCCCCAGTACTTCAAACGGCCACCTAGGCCTCCACCACCTCAGTTACAGGGTTACAGGTATGACCGCTATACTCAGTCAGGACCAGGTGAAAGCTCTCAAGAGTCAGGTTTGCAACGACAGTAAGGTCTAGGGAAGACATGGCCATTTCCACCGCGGTGTGACATATGTGGTAGAGGACATTTGAGCCAATGTCGAGCCGATTCCAATGCTTGTTATACATGTGGGCGTCCGGGGCATATGATGCGAGATTGCCCAAATAGAGATTCTGGGGGTATGGCATAACCAGCGAATTCAGCAATAGGATCATCTATGTCTGTGCATCCTTCAGGGCGCGAGTCTCAGTCTTCAGCTGGTAGAGGTCGAGGTAGAGGTAGAGGTTCCAGTTCAGGTAGTAATCAGAATCGTAGCTATGCTTTAGTGGGTCGGTAGGACCAGGAGACTTCACTAGACATTGTGACAGGTATGTTAACCATTTTCTCTCACGATGCTTATGCCTTGATAGACTCAAGATCTACTTTATCATGTATTACCCCATTTGTCGCGGGGAATTTTGGTATAGTGCCTGAAATACTAAGTGATCCTTTTGCGGTAGCTACACCGGTCGGAGAATCGATTATTGTTAGATGGGTTTACCGAGGTTGTATGGTGACAGTTTGTGATCGTCAAACCTCAGCCGACCTAGGTGAGCTAGAGATGTTGGATTTTGATGCTATCATGGGCATGGACTGGTTGGCAGCTTGTTATGCCACAGTTGATTATCGAGCAAAGACAACCAGATTTCATTTTCCGGGTGAGCCAGTCCTTGAATGGGTAGGTAATACAGCGACACCCAAAGGTAGGTTTATTTCCTAGCTGAAGGCGAGGAAAATGATCGCAAAAGGGTGCATTTATCATATTGTGCGAGTTAGAGATGCAGATGTTGCGATATCTACACTTCAATCTATTCCAATAGTAAAAGAGTACGCAAATGTATTTCCTGATGAACTTCCAGGTATTCCTCCAGAGCGAGAGATTGATATTGGTATCGATTTGCTTCCGGGAACTCAACCAATATCCATCCCTTCGTATAGAATGGCACCTGCCGAATTGAAGGAGTTGAAGAAGCAGTGAAAAGATTTGCTGGAGAAAGGTTTCATCAGGCCCAATACCTCACCTTGGGGTGCACCGGTACTGTTTGTACGGAAGAAAGATGGCTCGCTAAGGATGTGTATCGATTATAGGCAACTGAACAAGGTAACTATTAAGAATAAGTATCCACTTCCAAAGATAGATGACTTGTTTGATCAGTTGCAGGGAGCTAGATGCTTTTCAAAGATAGATTTGAGGTCGGGGTATCCCCAGGTCAGAGTTCGGGAGAAAGCTAATCTCAAGACAGCCTTCAGGACCCAATATAGCCACTTCAAGTTCCTTGTCATGTCCTTCGGGTTGACGAATGCACCTGCGGTATTTATGAACTTGATGAATAGTATATTCTGGCCATTTTTAGATCTGTTCGTGATAGTATTTATTGATGATATTTTGATTTATTCACGTTCAGAGGATGAGCATGCAGACCACCTGTGAGCGGTACTCCAAACCTTCTGTGATAGTAAATTGTATGCTAAGTTTTCTAAATGTGAGTTCTGGTTGAAGTCTGTAGCATTCTTGGACACATTGTATCCGGTGGCGGTATAAAGGTAGACACTCAGAAGATTGAGGCTATGAAATCATGGCCTAAACCTACCACTCCGACAGATGTTCGTAGCTTTCTAAACTTAGCAGGATACTACCGGAGGTTTGTAGATGGTTTTTCTTCCCTTTCGGCACCATTAACGAAGTTGACGTAGAAAGCAACTAAGTTTCAGTGGATGGAGGCTTGCGAGCAGAGTTTCTAGTAGCTTAAGAATAGGTTGACCTCAGCGCCAGTTCTAGCACTTCCAGAGGGTCCATATGGTTATGCCATGTATTGTGATGCCTCAAGTATCGGGTTAGGATACGTACTGATGCAACATGGGAAAGTGATTTTGTATGCTTCAAGGTAGTTAAGGAAGCACGAGTGGAATTATCTGACCCATGACCTCGAGTTAGCTGCGGTTGTCCATGCACATAAGATATGGCGGCATTATTTATATGGTGTTCATGTTGATGTATTCACAGATCATAAAAGCCTGGAATATATCTTCAAGCAAAAAGAATTAAATTTGCGACAGAGGCGATGGCTTGAGTTATTGAAAGATTACGATGTTAACATTCTCTACCATACAGGCAAAGCCAATGTGGTAGCAGATGCCTTAAGNTGGATTTTGATGCTATCATGGGCATGGACTGGTTGGCAGCTTGTTATGCCACAGTTGATTATCGAGCAAAGACAACCAGATTTCATTTTCCGGGTGAGCCAGTCCTTGAATGGGTAGGTAATACAGCGACACCCAAAGGTAGGTTTATTTCCTAGCTGAAGGCGAGGAAAATGATCGCAAAAGGGTGCATTTATCATATTGTGCGAGTTAGAGATGCAGATGTTGCGATATCTACACTTCAATCTATTCCAATAGTAAAAGAGTACGCAAATGTATTTCCTGATGAACTTCCAGGTATTCCTCCAGAGCGAGAGATTGATATTGGTATCGATTTGCTTCCGGGAACTCAACCAATATCCATCCCTTCGTATAGAATGGCACCTGCCGAATTGAAGGAGTTGAAGAAGCAGTGAAAAGATTTGCTGGAGAAAGG
>AWOL01S0006536.1:188862-295618 GCA_000715115.1 Nicotiana otophora | reverse complement strand
GTGAATGGCCTAATGAGCCAAGGAGATATTGTTGTTGTGAATGACTGAGAATACTAATGAGAATTTATACAATGTGAAAGATGTTGAGGTGAGTACAATTGTATTTATGATATTTCTGTTTGCAAATCAAATCAAAAATATTTTTGGAAGCATCATTAGCAAAATTGAGGAAGGGTGGGTCATAAGGCCCACACCTGAAACTACACGTGCCGGTGTAGGGGTGGATTGTGATTATTCCCCTTATTTGGGACAAAATTGGAACCTTTGGGAAACCGTGATATTATTCTCCTTAATTGGGATGAAACTGGAACCTTTGTGGATTGAAAAAGTCAACCCGCACGGTATATGTGGGAAGGCGGCCTAGCTGATCGGGTGGAGATCAGACGCCATATTGCGCATATGGTGGTACTACTCATGGTAACAACTTTCTTTCACATTACATGTCAAATCACATTATTCGTGGGGAGATGGCCTAGCCGATCGTGCGTGATCAGACTCCGTGCTAACAAAGACGGTGGTATATCGGTGCTAATGATCTCCCGGCCAAAATTGTATATGAAGTTCGTATTTTGAAAATTATTATGTTTTAACTGAACATTTGGATATTGTTGATTATGACTTGCTTTTTCTATGTGTTGCCTTTTCTTATATGGGCATTCTATTTTGAAAGAGGGCTTTTAGCTATGCATACTAATGCTATTCGACAGTACTAATGTCCCTTTTGCCGGGGACGCTATATCTTTAATAAATGCATGTGGTTCTACAGCAAGCGGCATTGATCAGCGATAGCAGTGCACTCTTTTCAGCTGATTTGTTGAGCCCCGCTTCATTTCGGGGTCATGTATCTTTGTTTCTCATGTACTGTGTTTTGAAGTATAGCCGGGGTCTTAATGACAGCATTTCCATATTACTCTTCTATTGTATTTAGAGGCTCCGTAGACAGGTTGCGGGTTGTGGTTGATGTTGGGGAATTGAACTAGAAATGTTGGTATTTGGAAATCATGTTTTTCATTAATTCTATAAATTCGTAATATTTTGGGAATTATGAATTAAGCTGCTAATGGGAATAAATATGAAGTTGTTAATCCAAATCTTTTTCAAGTGTTTGATTAATGGAGTACATCTCCTCTTTATTCATGGATGAGTTTGGGTAGAAGGAAATATAACAGGCTTGCTCGGCTGGGTCCTCTCGGTTGAGCGTCGGTTGCGCTCCCTGAGTTTGGGGCGTGACAGTATATTGGGCCTTATAGGATCATTCAGAGAGTGGGCCAAGTAGCTTATGAGTTAGAATTGCCGTCGGAATTGGAGTCTGTCCATCCGGCGATCCTACCTGGGTGGTGCCCACGGATGATATACAGATTACAGAGGACTTGTCATACGAGGAAATTCCGGTTGCCATCCTAGACCAACAAATCTGCAAGCTACGGAATAAGGAGGTAGCCTCAGTGAAGGTTTTATGGAGAAGCAAGAATGTGGAAGAAATGACGTGGGAAGTGGAGGAAGAAATGAAGTCTAAATACCCCCACCTATTTCAAACTAAAGATATGGCTCGAGGTGGGATACCTCAGCACAACTCTATTCAGGCCAGTAGGTCATCAGGTAAGCTTTTATTGTTGATTTTTAAAATTTATAATGGACAGCTGTGTGAAGCCAAGTGTTGCTATTTATAGACATTGGCCATGTATGGCATGTATAGTATGTTTTCTGGCTACGTACATGTTGGTTTTAAACTAATGTACGGAAGAGACTCTGGTAAAATATTCCCAAAGTATCTAAGAATAAACATTCGAGGACGAATGTTTCTAAGGGGGGAAGAATGTTACATCTCGCATTTTCATACGTTAAAGTTTCGTCGTAAGTTAATCGACGTAAGGGATGGGATTATCTTGAGATTATAAGCATTTATGCTATTTATAACAAGCGATACGTAAGTGTCGTGAAAGATAAAGGGGGAACGAATCAAAGAAAATGAGTTTCGTTGAATGTTGTCGATTTGGGATAAATACGGTCCGAGCTATAATACCCGGTATTTATGGACTAGTACCATACAAGGTACCATATGACTATGATAGTATGATGTATAAAGTATATTAAAAATGAGTAGTATTTTAAGTAATTTGAGATAATTCTTAATTATGTGGGCAATTGGTTGATTATAGATTTATGGGAGATTAATTAATTAATTAATTAATTAAGGAATTAGTGATTAATAAATTAAGACTTGGATAAGTCTTAAAAGAGGTCCCAACGTGGCAGCCCATCTTTCCCAATTTAGTGACTCTTAAGCCACACTTCAGGGTGGCAAAATATTGTGAACTAATGGCTTAGTCACCTTGCCAAAGTGGGGTCTACCCCTATAACAAAAATGCCTCCAAAAATAACTTAAGGAGATGGATTAAGAGATTCAGTAACGTATGGGATTTGGATTCTCAACATTTTCATATGAAGCTTAGTAACGTGACATTTTCTGATTCAACAAGAATTCAATCAAGAATTCAAGAATGCAATCAAGAATTCAAGCTCATAGCAACGTGATATTTTTTTGGCAATTCTAAAGAAGCCCGGTATAATCTTTCTCAAAAATATCATACGGATTTTTCCCTACCCTGATCTTGCCGTCACGAATTTTGTCACAATTGTCGTGTGCTAGAAGGGTTGTCCAGAGAACCGGCTCAGGTATGTTAAGGCTAAGGCCTTCATTCACTTTGGTATGATCTCGTAATTATATTTTTTTGACAACGAGGCATAAAGAGAAGTTCATACTGTCAAATTTATATACATTATCCTAGTCTCATAAATTACAGTATTCTCCTTATCGGGACTTCATATTTAATTGAGTATTGTCTTCTTCCAGTCAAGAGAGCAAAGAGCCTATATATACAGTATTACAGTATTTTCATTACCATCGAGCTATAATCGATGGGCAGGCCACTATTGGACAACCTCTGATCAGATGGTAAGTTATATACCGAGCCTGTTGTGGCCGAGCGCCTATGAGCGAGCCCAGTTGGCTGAGATACAAAGACTAATATGGCCGAGTGCCTATGAGCGAGCCTACTACGGTAGAGCAATTATATATATACTGAGCCTTATAGGGCCGGACAGCTATTTTACTTACTATATTGAGAGAGTTGAGTCAGTATCAGCAGGTAAGCATATCTTCATATTATGTTTGACTCCCAGTTACTTTCAGTTATTATATTAACAGTTCAGTTTCAGCTTTCAGTTATTTTGTTGCCTTACATACTTGGTATATTATTTTGTACTAACGTCCCTTTCTCTGGGGACGCTGCATTTCATGCGTGTAGGTTCAAACAGACAAGCGGGTAAACCTCCTCAGTAGGTGTTTCCGGTGTTCAGCTTTATCGGTAAGCTCCACATCCTTCGGAGTTACCGGGTCTAGGAGTTTTATGTACATCTTGTGTATATATGTATATAGGTTATGAGTAGGTCGGAGCCCTGTTTCGATCACGGTACATTCATCAGTAGAGGCTTGTAGACATAACTTGTCAGTTAGTGCAGTATGTTGGGCTTGTAGGCCTTGTATGTATATTTTGTTGGTTTGTCAGTTGTAGTAGTCATGACGGCCTTGCCAGCCCAGCTTTATATTAATGTTTAGTTAGCGTTGGTTTCCATTCAGTTTTATATTTTGCTTCGCAAATTGTCTTTTAATGTGGCCCTGGCCAAAGTATGATATTATATGGTCAGAGTCCCTTAGTCGCAAGTTGGTACACAAAAATAGATGAGGCACCGGGTGCCGGTATCACCCCCTCCCAGGTTCAAGGCATGACACAAAGGTAGGGGGCAGAGCCTGCATTGCAGCTAGAGCCTCCTCTAGAGTAGCAGTAGTGGAGCCACCAGTAGCTCTAGTTGAGGAGCCTAATCATGTTGAGCAAGTGGGACCCACTCTGGTGCTTGAGGGACTATCGCTACATTAGGTCTCCAGTAGACCTTGGCTCACTTTATGAGTATGTTTGGGAGTTTGGACCATCCAGGGTTGATCCCGGTTACACCAGCTACTTCACGAGATGGGTAAAGAGCCTATACTCCCGCTGCCCGTGTACCAGAGCAGTCGACTCATGCTTATCTGAAACCAGGTGTTATGCTGCTGTAGCCAGTAGTTGAAGTTCATCCTGAAGTAGGCCCGGTAGTGTCTTCTTAGGTGCAAAAATGTTTGGAGACGTATGAAAAACTCCATCCTCCTCAGTTTAGCGGAGGGGCTTCTGAGGATGCTCAGGGTTTCTTGGATCAGTGTCACCATATTTTGTGTATTCTAGATTTGGTAGAGTTGAACATCAATAATGTTACTACGTTTTAGTTGACGGGGCCGGCATACAGATGGTAGTAGACTTACGAGGCGAGTAGACGAGTAGGCGCAACACCATCTACATTGTCCTAGTTCGCAGATCTTTTCCTTGGGGAGCTTATCCCGCAGACCTGAATGGACGAGTGTGCAGCAAGTTTGAGCATTTGCATGACTAGGGTATGACTTTGAGTCTATGCTATGAGGTTTATAGAGTTATCCCGCCTTGTATCTCCTTTGGTTTCTACCGAGCGAGAGTCTACAAATTAATNTGGTACATCCATCAGTAGAGGCTTGTAGACATAACTTGTCAGTTAGTGCAGTATGTTGGGCTTGTAGGCCTTGTATGTATATTTTGTTGGTTTGTCAGTTGTAGTAGTCATGACGGCCTTGCCAGCCCAGCTTTATATTAATGTTTAGTTAGCGTTGGTTTCCATTCAGTTTTATATTTTGCTTCGCAAATTGTCTTTTAATGTGGCCCTGGCCAAAGTATGATATTATATGGTCAGAGTCCCTTAGTCGCAAGTTGGTACACAAAAATAGATGAGGCACCGGGTGCCGGTATCACCCCCTCCCAGGTTCAAGGCATGACACAAAGGTAGGGGGCAGAGCCTGCATTGCAGCTAGAGCCTCCTCTAGAGTAGCAGTAGTGGAGCCACCAGTAGCTCTAGTTGAGGAGCCTAATCATGTTGAGCAAGTGGGACCCACTCTGGTGCTTGAGGGACTATCGCTACATTAGGTCTCCAGTAGACCTTGGCTCACTTTATGAGTATGTTTGGGAGTTTGGACCATCCAGGGTTGATCCCGGTTACACCAGCTACTTCACGAGATGGGTAAAGAGCCTATACTCCCGCTGCCCGTGTACCAGAGCAGTCGACTCATGCTTATCTGAAACCAGGTGTTATGCTGCTGTAGCCAGTAGTTGAAGTTCATCCTGAAGTAGGCCCGGTAGTGTCTTCTTAGGTGCAAAAATGTTTGGAGACGTATGAAAAACTCCATCCTCCTCAGTTTAGCGGAGGGGCTTCTGAGGATGCTCAGGGTTTCTTGGATCAGTGTCACCATATTTTGTGTATTCTAGATTTGGTAGAGTTGAACATCAATAATGTTACTACGTTTTAGTTGACGGGGCCGGCATACAGATGGTAGTAGACTTACGAGGCGAGTAGACGAGTAGGCGCAACACCATCTACATTGTCCTAGTTCGCAGATCTTTTCCTTGGGGAGCTTATCCCGCAGACCTGAATGGACGAGTGTGCAGCAAGTTTGAGCATTTGCATGACTAGGGTATGACTTTGAGTCTATGCTATGAGGTTTATAGAGTTATCCCGCCTTGTATCTCCTTTGGTTTCTACCGAGCGAGAGTCTACAAATTAATTAAGGGACTCACCTACAGTATTAAATTCGGTATGGCACGAGATATGGAGAAAGATATGGTATTTCATCAGGTTGTGGAGATTACTAGGATATCAAAACGTATCCGAGGCCATGAGAGGGAGGCTAAGAAGCCTCTTAGTTTTAAAGGATTTAGTGGCTACTACTCTAGGGACAAGGTCTGTCATGGTAGAGGTTATCTCAGCTGACCATTTTATCCCTCCCTTCGGGTTTCACGTGGTGCTTTAGCTAGTCATGGATTTCAGAGAACTCGTACCGAACAACCACCTTTCAGTGTACCTTATACACAGGATTCGTATAACGGTTATTCCAGTCGTCTGGGGTAGACTCTGTACCAGCAGCCATGCTGAGAGGTTGTTTTCAGTGTGGTGATACTAGGCACATCGTGAGAGATTATCACAGACTTCGAATGGGTGAACCTCAATAGGGCAGTCAGGCTATGGTCCCCACTCTAGATGCTACTCTACCTGCACAACTACCTAGATGTGGAGGACAGGCGGGAAGAGGTCATCCTAGAGGGGGAGGCCAAGCCCATTGTTATGCTTTTAGCTGTAGGACTAGGGTAGTCGCATCAAATGCAGTCATCACAGGTATTGTTCTTCTCTATCATAGAGATGCTTCAGTATGTGTCATCCTGTTTTGCTTCATATTTTGATGTGTCTCGTGATTCTCTAGATACTCCTGCTTATGTGTCTACACTCATTGGGGACTTTATTGTGGTGGACCATGTCTACCGTTCTTGTTTGGTCATTATTGTTGGCTACGAGACTAGAGTTGATCTTTTGTTACTTCATATGGTGGACTTTCATGTGATCTTGGGTATGGATTGGTTATTTTTGTCTCATGCTATTCTTGATTGTCATACTAAGACCATGATGTTGGCTATGCTGATGTTGCGAAGGTATGAATGGAGAGGTTCTTTTGGGCAAATTCCTAGTAGAGTGGTTTCCTTTTTGAAGGCTTAACGGATGGTTAAGAAGGGGTATTTGGCGTACTTAGCCTTTATGAGAGATATTAGTACTAATACTCCCATGGTTGACTCAGTCCCCATGGTCAGGGAATTTCTAGATGTGTTCCCTACAGCCTTACTGGCATGCCGCCCGATAGGGATATGGATGTTTGCATTAATTTGGAATCGGGAACTCATCTTAATTCTATTCCAACATATCGCATGGCTCCAGTAGAGTTAAAGGAACTTAAGTACCAGTTGCATGAATTGTTAGATAAAGGTTTCATCAGGCCACTCATCCTAATTCTATTCCAGCATATCGCATGGCTCCAGCAGAGTTAAAGGAACTAAAGTACCAGTTGCATGAATTGTTAGATAAAGGTTTCATCAGGCCTAGTGTTTCACCTTCGGGTGCGCCGGTATTATTTGTTAAGAAAAAAGACGTGTATATGAGAATTTGTATTGTCTATCGACAGTTGAACAAGGTGACCATCAAGAACTAGTATCCCCTGCCGTGCATTAATGATATGTTTGATCATATTAAGGGTGCGAGGGTGTTATCAAAGATTAACTTGAGGTCTGGGTATCATCAGTTGAAGATCATGGCTTCAGACATCGTCAAGACTGTTTTTCGGACTCGTTATGGGCATTGTGACTTTTTGGTGATGTCTTTTGGCTTGACTAATGCTCCAGTAGCATTCATGCACTTGATGAACAGTGTGTTTTATCCTTATTTTGATTCGTTTGTCGTTGTGTTCGTTGATGATATATTTGTGTATTCCCTTTTGCCGGGGGCACTGCATCTTTTAATGGATGCAGGTATATTTCTACAGGATGATATGGATCTTTGGTAGGGATCTTCTGTGCATCAGATTATGGTGAGCCAGCTACAATTCCAGTGGGAACTCGAGTCTAGTTGGTATTATGTACTTAGGTATCTATTGTCATAGAAGCGCCATGTACACTGTGGGTCATGTACTTAGGTTTAGAGTTTCGTCACGTATGTATGTTCACAGATATTTATGAAGCTATATACCCATCACGAGTGAAAAAGAAAAGAAAAAAAAACTTATGGGCCATTGAGCCAAATGTATTCAATATGAAAGTCATGATCTAATTATGTTTTGATAAATCATGCATGAGTTATGATGAGAGGTTGATGTAACGTAGGCTTGCTCGACTGGGTTCACTCGGTTGAGCATCGGTCACGCTCCCCGAGTTTGGGGTGTGACAAACTTGGCCTCAGAGCATGGTTAAGGAGCCCTAAGGTGTCATGGTGTTGTGTCAGTAGAGTCCCTCTTATCGGTGTGTTGCCGGCCACACTTATAATACAGAGGCTACAATGACATTTAGGAAATGTTTCTCTTCTTCTATCATCGATTGTGCATTAATGTTCCAAGTTAGTCTCAGAGTTCCCTTGTTAATACCAAGGAATGTAGCACATCGTGCTACGAAATGAGAAAGGCATAAGTATTAAAGGAATGCCGCACATGATAGTCATAATGTGTGAGGAACCCAATTGTCATCGTAATAGACGAAGAAAATGCCAATGATACGACCAAAGGTAAGAAAGATCATAAAGTTGGCCTCGAGAGTCATAGTTGTTGATTTCATATATATATGGTGCAAAGTGGTATTATCTATATGTTGTTTAGGATTGATTTCTGGGATTCTCTGACAGGTGGATAGGCCTAGTTACAGGGAAACTCTGCCGAAATTTTTAAGATTTTGTAAAGATAGCCAAATTTTAAGGGCCCTAAGTAAGTTGAGATTTTGGATAGGAAGTATAAGACCCATGTAGTCATAAGTGCCTATGTATAACGGTTGGAGGTAAAATGATGGTAACTCCATTCTTAGAAGGGACATGTAAAACATTCGAGGACGAATGTTCTTAAGTGTGGGAGAATGTAACACCCCGAAAAAATTTCGAAGTACTTGAGCGCTAGTAAGAAAGTTGATGTACGCTAATTATATTATTTTGTGTGTAGACAAGGACTATTATATGAATGATATCAATTGATCATTATAATATATGTATGAAGTGAATTAAGAATGGTTTATGGTCTAAGAAGAGCCCCAACGCTAAGGCAAGTTGAAACTTTCATGATAGAATAAAGTTTCAAGTGAGTTCGCATAAGACCTAACTTCAAACGAGCATACCTCTCGGTATATGAAGATTTATATGGTGTATTACCTATAAAATTAATTCTATTTGAGTCTATTTTATAACGCTTCAAACCGTTCATCATTTGGACATTCCTACAAGAAGTTATGACCCAATTACCAAAGGCTGATAGAATGCGATTCTGCGACCATTATGCGATCGCAAAATAGTTATGCGACCGCAAAGTGGTCGCAGAATGGACCAGAACAGCCCAGTTCTAGGCACCAATTTGTGCGACCATTGTGCGACCCGCACACCAATTGTGCGGTCCATTGTGCGACCGCATAGCTGAGTTCGGAGGGTTAATTTTCCTCTTTTCATAACCCGGACCCATTTTGATAAATATGCTTTGGGGCTTATTTTGGGGTGTTTTCCTGAGGGTTTTAGAGAGAGGTAAGAGCATTTTAGAGAGAGAAGGAGGGAATCTAACATTATAATCAACCAGTCTTGCACCAATCTTCAAGAATAAAGGAAGCTAATCACAAGATCTTCATCTAAGAGGTAAGATTCAAACCATTAATCTTCAATTTCGCGTTTGGGGTAAAATATTGGTGATTGGGAGTACGATTCTTGGGTGTAAGATATTATGTACATATTCTTGTACCAATAAGGTTTGTGGGAAGATTATTGAGCTCAAATAAGTAAAGATTGAGTAATGGAGTGAAGGAAATCTTGTAGAAGAACCTTGTAGTTAAATTTGCACCCCTAGTGTTTGATAAAATGCTCAAACGAGCTGCGACCATGAATATCTTCCTAATTATGATTCAATTTTGTTATTCTCAAAATAGATTGGGATTGCTAGAATTTCCGAAACATTGTAGTAATTTAAGAAAAGCTCAAAGCGAGGTATGTTAGCTAAACTTCTTTCATAGAATTAAATTCCATGATGCCCTTGTAAGTCCCGAGTTATTCTTTATAAATCAATTATTCCAAATAAGCTTTTTGTTTAAAGGTATATATTCAAAATATATTTCGGATACTCTTGTCATATGATATTATCCTTCGGGAATGTGTTCAAAGCATGAGTTGGGTATAAATATATTATGACTCCAAGTAGCGTTTCAAGTGAAGGTTATTATGCCAAATTGTGTAAGAAGTCTCAATGTACATAAGACTCTTATTTGCTCATAGGTGTACTAAAAATCATGATTTGAGATTCTTTGTTGTCGATAATTTATAAAGATTCTTGAAAGTGAAGGTAGTGAGTTGGGTATATAAAGTGTAGACACTGTGCCAATAATGAAAGTTATGATTGTGGCCAATAAAGCCAATAAAATAAAATGATGTGTGAAATATGATGATGAGTATTGAAAGTAATAAAATGAAACTATGGAATATAAGATACGGCCACCGTGCTATGAATGAAGAATAATATGTATGGCAAAAAGGGAACCAATGAAATAATGATGTTGCATGTAATTGAAAGTACTAATGAAATGATAGTATGAAGATGAAATGTGGTTGTTCGCCTAAATGAGAATTATGAGGTGTTGTATGTCCCAATGGTTTCAACTATAGTTGTATGCTTCTGAAATAATGTATGTAAATGACTTCGATGTTAAGTCCTCAAGAATCATGAACTTAGCTAATGATCTCAAGATGTCAAGTGAGTGAATAACGAGATGGAAGGGAGATGTCCTATGCTAAATGATGAAGAACCTTAAGAAAGGAAATTGGGCTTATGTGTCATTGAAATTGACTTATTAATTCACCATGCATGTGCTATGTTTCTCTATGATGGGCATGGACATGAAGTATTCCAATGATCCGGGAACTTACGACCTTAATGTAATGTTAAACATGTCACTTTGAGTTTATACATGGTTATATGCATAATGATGTATTATGAACCCTATGGACGGTTTATGAAATGCATAGGTATATCGTGTTATGAAATCCTATGGACGGTCTATGAAACGCATATGTATATTGTGTTATCAAATCCTGTAGACGGTCTGTGAAATGCATAGGTGTATAATATGATATGTGAACAATGTGAAAATGAAACGGTCTATGAAACGCACAGGTGTATTGTGTAAGTGAACACTGTGAACGGTCAATGAAACGCGCAGGTGTATTGTGTAAGTAAACACTGTGAACGGTCTATGAAACGTACAGTTGTATTGTGTAAGTAAACATTGTGAATGGTCTATGAAATGCACAGGTGTATCGTATGGTATATGTGAATCCTGTGGATGGTCTATTAAACACATATGTGTATAATATGATATGTGAACACTGCGAACGGCCTATGCAACGCACAGGTGTATTGTGTAAGTAAACACTGTGAACGGTCTATGAAACGCACAGGTGTAGCAT
This sequence comes from Nicotiana otophora, assembly GCA_000715115.1. Taxonomy (NCBI): domain Eukaryota; kingdom Viridiplantae; phylum Streptophyta; class Magnoliopsida; order Solanales; family Solanaceae; genus Nicotiana; species Nicotiana otophora. The sequence goes on along the minus strand of AWOL01S0006536.1, from coordinate 284,491 downwards.
ATGGTATATGTGAATCCTGTGGATGGTCTATGAAACGCATAGGTGTATAATATGATATGTGAACACTGTGAATGGTCTATGAAATGCACAGGTGTATTGTGTAAGTAAAGACTATGAATAGTCTATGAAACGCACAGGTGTATTGTGTAAGTAAATATTGTGAACAGTCTATTAAACGCACAGGTGTATCGTATGGTATATGTGAATCCTATGAACGGTCTATGAAACGTATAAGTGTATTGTGTATGAAATCCTATGAACGATCTATGAAATGCATAGGTGTATAATATGATATGTTAACACTAGGTACAGTCTATGAAATGCATAGGGGTAATATAAAAGAGGGATATGGACGGTCAAGTAAGATACATTGTCAACGCAGACATTATGAGCCCTTTTCATTGGCCTTGTTTGTACATGTTGTTTCAATTACTTTATATTATGTGTTCTGCGTATGGATCATATGGCTCAGTTGGCCCTAAAAGAATTTTAGAATGATGCAAGTATAATAAGGCTTGATATTTTAACCTATGCGATATTTTGTAGTCTTTTGATGTACTTTAATGAAAGAAGTATGAAATGCCATGATTGCTATAAAAACAAAGGGTTTGATGTCTCGAATAAGATATCCTAGCTGATCGGGTCGTGATCGGACTTCGTGCTGAGAGGACGGTGGTATTGGTATTGTGAACAATGGTATATTGGTGCTAAGACTCACTAATCTGAAATTATGGGAATTTATATGACAATTGATGTTTTGGTATTGTTCGAGACTTTCATTGATTTTGTGATTATTCCTCCTTGTAATATTAATTGTTCTATTGAGAGGGTGTTTAGTTATACATACTAGTACTATTCGACAGTACTAACATCCCTTTTGTCGGGGGCGCTACATCTTTTAATGGATGCAGGTATACTTCTNAAATAAAATGATGTGTGAAATATGATGATGAGTATTGAAAGTAATAAAATGAAACTATGGAATATAAGATACGGCCACCGTGCTATGAATGAAGAATAATATGTATGGCAAAAAGGGAACCAATGAAATAATGATGTTGCATGTAATTGAAAGTACTAATGAAATGATAGTATGAAGATGAAATGTGGTTGTTCGCCTAAATGAGAATTATGAGGTGTTGTATGTCCCAATGGTTTCAACTATAGTTGTATGCTTCTGAAATAATGTATGTAAATGACTTCGATGTTAAGTCCTCAAGAATCATGAACTTAGCTAATGATCTCAAGATGTCAAGTGAGTGAATAACGAGATGGAAGGGAGATGTCCTATGCTAAATGATGAAGAACCTTAAGAAAGGAAATTGGGCTTATGTGTCATTGAAATTGACTTATTAATTCACCATGCATGTGCTATGTTTCTCTATGATGGGCATGGACATGAAGTATTCCAATGATCCGGGAACTTACGACCTTAATGTAATGTTAAACATGTCACTTTGAGTTTATACATGGTTATATGCATAATGATGTATTATGAACCCTATGGACGGTTTATGAAATGCATAGGTATATCGTGTTATGAAATCCTATGGACGGTCTATGAAACGCATATGTATATTGTGTTATCAAATCCTGTAGACGGTCTGTGAAATGCATAGGTGTATAATATGATATGTGAACAATGTGAAAATGAAACGGTCTATGAAACGCACAGGTGTATTGTGTAAGTGAACACTGTGAACGGTCAATGAAACGCGCAGGTGTATTGTGTAAGTAAACACTGTGAACGGTCTATGAAACGTACAGTTGTATTGTGTAAGTAAACATTGTGAATGGTCTATGAAATGCACAGGTGTATCGTATGGTATATGTGAATCCTGTGGATGGTCTATTAAACACATATGTGTATAATATGATATGTGAACACTGCGAACGGCCTATGCAACGCACAGGTGTATTGTGTAAGTAAACACTGTGAACGGTCTATGAAACGCACAGGTGTAGCATATGGTATATGTGAATCCTGTGGATGGTCTATGAAACGCATAGGTGTATAATATGATATGTGAACACTGTGAATGGTCTATGAAATGCACAGGTGTATTGTGTAAGTAAAGACTATGAATAGTCTATGAAACGCACAGGTGTATTGTGTAAGTAAATATTGTGAACAGTCTATTAAACGCACAGGTGTATCGTATGGTATATGTGAATCCTATGAACGGTCTATGAAACGTATAAGTGTATTGTGTATGAAATCCTATGAACGATCTATGAAATGCATAGGTGTATAATATGATATGTTAACACTAGGTACAGTCTATGAAATGCATAGGGGTAATATAAAAGAGGGATATGGACGGTCAAGTAAGATACATTGTCAACGCAGACATTATGAGCCCTTTTCATTGGCCTTGTTTGTACATGTTGTTTCAATTACTTTATATTATGTGTTCTGCGTATGGATCATATGGCTCAGTTGGCCCTAAAAGAATTTTAGAATGATGCAAGTATAATAAGGCTTGATATTTTAACCTATGCGATATTTTGTAGTCTTTTGATGTACTTTAATGAAAGAAGTATGAAATGCCATGATTGCTATAAAAACAAAGGGTTTGATGTCTCGAATAAGATATCCTAGCTGATCGGGTCGTGATCGGACTTNGTATTGTGTAAGTAAACACTGTGAACGGTCTATGAAACGTACAGTTGTATTGTGTAAGTAAACATTGTGAATGGTCTATGAAATGCACAGGTGTATCGTATGGTATATGTGAATCCTGTGGATGGTCTATTAAACACATATGTGTATAATATGATATGTGAACACTGCGAACGGCCTATGCAACGCACAGGTGTATTGTGTAAGTAAACACTGTGAACGGTCTATGAAACGCACAGGTGTAGCATATGGTATATGTGAATCCTGTGGATGGTCTATGAAACGCATAGGTGTATAATATGATATGTGAACACTGTGAATGGTCTATGAAATGCACAGGTGTATTGTGTAAGTAAAGACTATGAATAGTCTATGAAACGCACAGGTGTATTGTGTAAGTAAATATTGTGAACAGTCTATTAAACGCACAGGTGTATCGTATGGTATATGTGAATCCTATGAACGGTCTATGAAACGTATAAGTGTATTGTGTATGAAATCCTATGAACGATCTATGAAATGCATAGGTGTATAATATGATATGTTAACACTAGGTACAGTCTATGAAATGCATAGGGGTAATATAAAAGAGGGATATGGACGGTCAAGTAAGATACATTGTCAACGCAGACATTATGAGCCCTTTTCATTGGCCTTGTTTGTACATGTTGTTTCAATTACTTTATATTATGTGTTCTGCGTATGGATCATATGGCTCAGTTGGCCCTAAAAGAATTTTAGAATGATGCAAGTATAATAAGGCTTGATATTTTAACCTATGCGATATTTTGTAGTCTTTTGATGTACTTTAATGAAAGAAGTATGAAATGCCATGATTGCTATAAAAACAAAGGGTTTGATGTCTCGAATAAGATATCCTAGCTGATCGGGTCGTGATCGGACTTCGTGCTGAGAGGACGGTGGTATTGGTATTGTGAACAATGGTATATTGGTGCTAAGACTCACTAATCTGAAATTATGGGAATTTATATGACAATTGATGTTTTGGTATTGTTCGAGACTTTCATTGATTTTGTGATTATTCCTCCTTGTAATATTAATTGTTCTATTGAGAGGGTGTTTAGTTATACATACTAGTACTATTCGACAGTACTAACATCCCTTTTGTCGGGGGCGCTACATCTTTTAATGGATGCAGGTATACTTCTACAGGATGATATGGATCTTTGGTAGGGATCTTTTGTGCATCAGATTATGGTGAGCCTGCTACAATTCCAGTGGGCACTCCAGTCTAGTTGGTATTATGTACTTAGGTATCTATTGTCATTGAAGCTCCATGTACACTGTGGGTCATGTACTTAAGTTTTGATTTCGTCATGTATTTATGTTCACAGATATTTATGAAGCTATGTACCAATCACGAGTGAAAAAGAAAAGGAAAAAAAATTTATGGTCCATTGAGCCAAATGTATTCAATATGAAATCCATGATCTAATTATGTTTTGATAAATCATGCATGAGTTATGATGAGAGGTTGATGTAACGTAGGCTTGCTCGACTAGGTTCACTCGGTTGAGCGCCGGTTGCGCTCCTCGAGTTAAGGGCATGACAAACTTGGTATCAGAGCATGGCTAAAGAGTCCTAAAGTGCCATGGAGCTGTGTCAGTAGAGTCCCTCTTATCGGTGTGTTGCCGGCCACACTTATAATATGAAGGCTAGAACGACATTTAGGAAATGTTACTCTTCTTCTATCCTTGTTCATGCGTTAATGTTCCAAGTTAGTCTCAGAGTTCCCTTGTTAATACCAAGGAATGTAGCACATCGTGCTAAGAAATGAGAAAGGCATAAGGATTAAAGGAATGACGCACATGACAGTCATAATGTGTGAGGAACCCAATTGTCCTCGTAATGGACGAAGAAAAAGCCAATGCTACGACCAAAGGTAAGAAAGATCATAAAGTTGGCCTCGAGAGTCATAGTTGTTGATTTCATATATATATGGTGCAAAGTGGTATTATCTATATGTCATTTAGGATTGATTTCTGGGATTCTCTGACAGGTGGATAGGCCTAGTTACAGGGGAAACTCTGCCGAAATATTTAAGAATTTGTAAAGATAGCCAAATTTTAAGGGCCCTAAGTAAGTTGAGATTTTCGATAGGAAGTATAAGACCCATGTAGTCGTAAGTACCTATGTATAAGGAGTGGAGGTAAAATGATGGTAACTCTATTCTTATAAGGGACTTGTAAAACATTCGAGTACGAATGTTCTTAAGTGGGGGAGAATGTAACACCCCAAAAATATTTCGAAGTACCTGAGCACTAGTAACAAAGTTGATGTGCGCTAATTTTATTATTTTATGTGTAGACAAGGACTATTATATGAATGATATCAATTGATCATGATAATATATGTATGAAGTGCATTAAGAATTGTTTATGGTCTAAGAAGTGCCTCAATGCTAAGGCAAGTTGAAAATTTTATGATAGAATAATGTTTCAAGTGAGTTCGCACAAGACCTAATTTCAAACGAGCATACCTCTCGGGATATGAAGAGTTATTTGCTAGAATTTTCGGAACATTGTAGTAATTTAAGAAAGCTCAAAGCGAGGTATGTTGGCTAAACTTCTTTCATAGAATTAAATTCCATGATGCCCTTATAAGTCCCGAGTTATTCTTTATAAATCAATTATTCCAAATAAGCTTTGTGTTTAAAGGTATATATTCAAAATATATTTCGGATACTCTTGTCATATGATATTATCCTTCGGGAATGTGTTCAAAGTATGAGTTGGGTATAAAAATATTATGACTCCAAGTAGCGTTTCAAGTGAAGGTTATTATGCCAAATTGTGTAAGAAGTCTCAATGTACATAAGACTCTTATTTGCTCATAGGTGTACTAAACATCATGATTTGAGATTCTTTATTGTCGATAATTTATAAAGATGCTTGAAAGTGAAGGTAGTGAGTTAGGTATATAAAGTGTAGACACCGTGCCAATAATGAAAGTTATGATTGTGGCCAATATAGCCAATGAAATAAAATGATGTGTGAAATATGATGATGAGTATTGAAAGTAATAAAATGAAAGTATGGAATATAAGATACGGCCACCGTGCTATGAATGAAGAATAATATGTATGGCAAAAAGGGAACCAATGAAATAATGATGTTGCATGTAATTGAAAGTACTAATGAAGTGATAGTATGAAGATGAAATGTGGTTGTTCGCCTAAATGAGAATTATGAGGTGTTGTATGTCCCAATGGTTTCAAGTATAGTTGTATGCTTCTGAAATAATGTATGTAAATGACTTCGATGTTAAGTCCTCAATAATCATGAACTTAGCTAATGATCTCAAGATGTCAAGTGAGTGAATAACGAGATGGAAGGGAGATGTCCTATGCTAAATGATGAAGAACCTTAAGAAAGGAAATTGGGCTTATGTGTCATTGAAATTGACTTATTAATTCACCATGCATGTGCTATGTTTCTCTATGATGGGCATGGACATGAAGTATTCCAATGATCCGGGAACTTACGACCTTAATGTAATGTTAAACATGTCACTTTGATTTTATACATGGTTATATGCATAATGATGTATTATGAACCCTATGGACGGTTTATGAAATGCATAGGTATATCGTGTTATGTAATCCTATGGACGGTCTATGAAACGCATATGTATATTGTGTTATCAAATCCTATAGACGGTCTGTGAAATGCATAGGTGTATAATATGATATGTGAACAATGTGAAAATGAAACGGTCTATGAAACGCACAGGTGTATTGTGTAAGTGAACACTGTGAACGGTCAATGAAACGCGCAGGTGTATTGTGTAAGTAAACACTGTGAACGGTCTATGAAACGTACAGTTGTATTGTGTAAGTAAACACTGTGAACGGTCTATGAAATGCACAGGTGTATTGTATGGTATATGTGAATCGTGTGGACGGTCTATTAAACACATATGTGTATAATATGATATGTGAAAACTGTGAACGGTCTATGAAACGCACAGGTGTATTGTGTAAATAAACACTGTGAACGGTCTATGAAACGCACAGGTGTATTATGTAAGTAAACACTGTGAACGGTCTATGAAACGCAATGGTATATTGGTGCTAAGACTCACTAATCTGAAATTATGGGAATTTATGTGACAATTGATGTTTTGGTATTGTTCGAGACTTTCATTGATTTTGTGATTATTCCTCCTTGTAATATTAATTGTTCTATTGAGAGAGTGTTTAGTTATACATACTAGTACTATTCGACAGTACTAACGTCCCTTTTGTCGGGGGCGCTACATCCTTTAATGGATGCAGGTATACTTCTACAGGATGATATGGATCTTTGGTAGGGATCTTTTGTGCATCAGATTATGGTGAGCCTGCTACAATTCCAGTGGGCACTCCAGTCTAGTTGGTATTATGTACTTAGGTATCTATTGTCATTGAAGCTCCATGTACACTGTGGGTCATGTACTTAAGTTTTGATTTCGTCATGTATTTATGTTCACAGATATTTATGAAGCTATGTACCAATCACGAGTGAAAAAGAAAAGGAAAAACAATTTATGGTCCATTCAGCCAAATGTATTCAATATGAAATCCATGATCTAATTATGTTTTGATACATCATGCATGAGTTATGATGAGAGGTTGATGTAACGTAGGCTTGCTCGACTAGGTTCACTCGGTTGAGCGCCGGTCGCGCTCCTCGAGTTAAGGGCATGACAAACTTGGTATCAGAGCAAGGCTAAAGAGTCCTAAAGTGCCATGGAGCTGTGTCAGTAGAGTCCCTCTTATCGGTGTGTTGCCGGTCACACTTATAATATGGAGGCTAGAACGACATTTAGGAAATGTTACTCTTCTTCTATCTTTGTTCATACGTTAATGTTCCAAGTTAGTCTCAGAGTTCCCTTGTTAATACCAAGGAATGTAGCACATCGTATTAAGAAATGAGAAAGGCATAAGGATTAAAGGAATGACGCACATGACAGTCATAATGTGTGAGGAACCCAATTGTCCTCGTAATGGACGAAGAAAAAGCCAATGCTACGACCAAAGGTAAGAAAGATCATAAAGTTGGCCTCGAGAGTCATAGTTATTGATTTCATATATATATGGTGCAAAGTGGTATTATCTATATGTCATTTAGGATTGATTTCTGGGATTCTCTGATAGGTGGATTGGCCTAGTTACAGGGGAAACTCCGCCGAAATATTTAAGAATTTGTAAAGATAGCCAAATTTTAAGGGCCCTAAGTAAGTTGAGATTTTTGATAGGAAGTATAAGACCCATGTAGTCATAAGTACCTATGTATAACGGTTGGAGTTAAAATGATGGTAACTCTATTCTTATAAGGGACTTGTAAAACATTCGAGGACGAATGTTCTTAAGTGGGGGAGAATGTAACACCCCAAAAATATTTCGAAGTACTTGAGCACTAGTAACAAAGTTGATGTGCGCTAATTTTATTATTTTATGTGTAGACAAGGACTATTATATGAATGATATCAATTGATCATGATAATATATGTATGAAGTGCATTAAGAATTGTTTATGGTCTAAGAAGAGCCCCAATGCTAAGGCAAGTTGAAAATTTCATGATAGAATAATGTTTCAAGTGAGTTCACACAAAACCTAATTTCAAACGAGCATACCTCTCGGGATAGGAAGAGTTATATGGTGTATTAGCTATCACTTTAAAGTACTCTGAGTCTAGTTTCCAACGCTTCAAACCGTTCATCAGTTGGACATTCCTACAGAAGTTATGACCAAATTACCAAAGGCTAAGAGAATGCGATTTTGCGACCATTACGCGATCGCAAAATGGTTATGCGACCGCTAACTGCTCGCAGAATGGACCAGAACATCCCAGTTCTAGGAACCAATTTGTGCGACCCACACACCAATTGTGCGGTCCATTGTGCGACCGCATAGCTGAGTTCGGAGGGTTAATTTTCCTCTATTCATAACCCGACCCCATTTTGATTAATAGGCTTTGGGCTTATTTTGGGGTGTTTTTCTGAGGGTTTTAGAGAGAGGTAAGAGCATTTTAGAGAGAGAAGAAGGGAACCTAACATTATAATCAACCAATCTTGCACCAATCTTCAAGAATCAAGGAAGCTAATCGCAAGATCTTCATCTAAGAGGTAAGATTCAAACCATTAATCTTCCATTTCGAGTTTGGGGTAAAAGATTGGTGGTTGGGAGTATGATTCTTGGGTGTAAGAGTATTATGTAAATATGCGTATACCAATAAGGTTTGTGGGAAGATTGTTGAGCTCAAATAAGTAAAGATTGAGTTATGGAGTGAAGGAAATCTTGTAGAAGAACCTTGTAGTTAAATTTGCATAACTAGTGTTTGATAAATTGCGCAAACAAGCTGAGACCATGAATATCTTCCTAATTTTGGTTCAATTTTGTTATTCTCAAAATAGATTGGGATTGCTAGAATTTCCCGAACGTTGTAGTAATTTAAGGAAAGCTCAAAGCGAGGTATGTTGGCTAAACCTCTTTCATAGAATTAAATTCCATGATGCTCTTATAAGTCCCGAGTTATTCTTTATAAATCAATTATTACAAATAAGCTTTGTATTTAAAGGTATATATTCAAAATGTATTTCGGATACTCTTATCATATGATGTTATCCTTCGGGAATGTGTTCAAAGCATGAGTTGGGTATAAAACTATTATGACTCCAAGTAGCGTTTCAAGTGAAGGCTATTATGCCAAATTGTGTAAGAAGTCTCAATGTACATAAGACTCTTATTTGCTCATAGGTGTACTAAAAGTCGTGATTTGAGATTCTTTGTTCTCGATAATTTATAAAGATGCTTGAAAGTGAAGGTAGTGAGTTGGGGATATAAAGTGTAGACACCGTGCCAGTAATGAAAGTTATGATTGTGGCCAATAGAACCAATGAAATGAAATAATGTGTAAAATATGATGATGAGTATTGAAAGTAATGTAACGAAAGTATGGGATATAAGATACAGCCACCGTGCCATGAATGAAAAATAATATGTATGGCAAAAAGGGAACCACTGAAATAATGATGTTGTATGTAATTGAAAGTACTAATGAAGTGATAGTATGAAGATGAAATGTGGTTGTTCGCCTAAATGAGAATTATCAGGTGTTGTATGTCCCAATGGTTTCAACTATAGTTGTATGCTTCTAAAATAATGTATGTAAATGACTTCGATGTTAAGTCTTCAAGAATCATGAACTTAGTTAATGACCTCAAGATGTCAAGTAAGTGAATAAAAGAGATAGAAGGGAGATGTCCTATACTAAATGATGATGAACCTTAAGAAAGGAAATTGGGCTTATGTGTAACACCCCAGAAAATTTTGAAGTACTTAAGTGTAAAGCCCGGTAAACTTTGCAAAGAAAATAATGTTTCATGGTGCCGGACTAGGCTTACGTGTTTGAGGATTGTAGAAATTCTTCGTGGCGAGCAAGCTCACCGCGGCACGGACCTTTTGGGTTGAACAATGCACCGAAAAGTAAAAACAAATGTTTGGCGGAAAAGCGCGTTTCTATGGTCCATTATGCGACCGCAGAATCACTCTGCAGACCACATAATGACCGCAGAGTGAGATAGTTAATTGGGTTAGTTGGAAGCAATTATGCGGTCAACTATGCGAGAGCTCCATTTTTAGGTTTTTAAAACCCGATCCTATTTCGTTAAATACACTCTTTGGGTCATTTTTGAGCTATTATCTGACATTTTAGAGTGAGAGAGGGTGCCCTAGAGTGAGAAGGTGTTCTTCAATAATTGTTCTTCAATTCTTGCTCAAGTTTTGGAAGATTAAGAAGGGAAGCTCACTAGGTCTTCATCCTAGAGGTAAGATTCTACACCCTAAACCCTAATTTCGAAATCTTCTAAAAATGGGTAACTAGCAAGATAATCTTTTAGACATGAGAGTTGTTTATTTTACATGCATGTGTTATCAAAGGGTGTAGGAAGATTGTTGAGCTAACAATGGTAAAGATTGGGTTGTGGGATGATGGAATCTTTCATAAAAAGGACATTGAAACCTTATGCATACCTAGTATTTGATAAAATGCTCAAGTGAGCTAGAACCATGATCATCTTCCAAATTTTGATTCAAATTGTTATATTTCTACAATAGATTGAAGTTGCTAAAAATTCCGGAACGTTTTAAGAGTTTAAGGAAGCTCAAGTGAGGTATGTTGGCTAAACTCTTCTCTTAGAATTGAATCCTCTGATATTCATGTAAATTATGTAAGTCCCGAGTGATTCATTATGAAACAGGCTATTCCGAGTAAGATTGGGTTGAAAGATATTCAACAAGCATCCCAAATGCTTTATTCATGTTATGTTACCAATTGAGGATGTGTTAAAATATGGGTTGTGCATTAATAATGTTTCGACTTTAAGTCAAGTTCAAATGAAGGCTATTATGCCAAATTTTGTGAAATATCTCTATGTGCCTTAGACTCTACATTGCTCACATGTGTATTACACACCTTGATTGGAATTGTATTTGTTGTTGATGATGTTAATGATATTTGAAATTGATAAGGTGAGCATGAAATACTGAATATGGCCAACGTGCCAAGAATGATCTTATAATTATGGCCACTAGTGCCAACGAAATGAAAAGATGTGAAAGTAATATGAAATGCGATGATTGATATAAAAAGAATGATGTCTCAAATAAGACGGCCTAGCCGATCGGGTCGTGATCGGACACCATGTCGCACACATGGTGGTGATTGTGCTGGAAATTGTAATTGAAATGGTAATTGTGGTTGATGTCCCTAATGAGATGGCCCAGCCGATCGGGTCGTGATCGAACTCCGTGCTAAAGACGGTAGTATTGATATTGAGAGAAATTGTGGTTGATGTCTCTAATGAAATAGCCTAGCCAATCGGGTCATGATCGGACCCGTGCTAAGAGCATGGTGGTACTAGTTTTGTGAATAATGGTATTGTGGACAATGGTATATCGATACTAAAAATCTCCCAATGTGAGATATGGGAATTAATTTGAACACTGTCTTGATCCTAAATTGAGGTTTGATGTTAATAAAGGCTTTCATTGATATTATGATAATCTTGTTTGTATTATTTGTCATTCTATTGAGAGACTGTTTAGTTATACATACTAGTGCTATTTGACGGTACTAACGTCCCTTTTGCCAGGGGCGCTGCATCTTTAAATGGTGAGCAATGAGATATTGATCAGTGATAGTAGTACACCTTCTTCCCAGCTGACTTGGTGAGCCCCACTTCATTTCGGGGTCATGTATCTTTTGTACTTTGTGTATTCGGTTTGAGGTATAGCCGGGGCCTTGTTGACGGTATTATCATTGTACTCTACTTTATCTATAGAGGCTCCGTAGACATAGTGTGGGTTGTGTATTGATGCTGGGGAAATACAAACTATGTTATGTTATGGTTGTATTACTTGTCCATTTGAGACTTTAAAAATAATAAAACTATTGAAAATGAATTGGTATTATAGACATGAACACATTTTCATTTAATTAATGATAATATGTATTATCTCTATTCGTGGATGAGTTTGGGTAGAATGAAATCTAACAGGCTTGCTCAGTCGGGTTCACTCAGTTGAGCGTCGGTCTCGCTCCTCGGTTTAGGGGCGTGACATTATGTGCCATTGAAATTGACTTATTGATTCACCATGCATGTGCTAATGTAATGTGCTATGTTTCTCCATGATGGGCATGAACATGAAGTGTTCCAATGATCCGGGAACTTACGACCTTAATGTAACGTTAATCATGTCACTTTGAGTTTATACATGGTTATATGCATAATGATGTGTTATGAACCCTATGAAATGCACAGGTGTATCGTATGGTATATGTGAATCCTATGAACGGTCTATGAAATGTATAGGTGTATTGTGTATGAAATCCTATGAATGGTCTATAAAACGCATAGGTGTATAATATGATATGTGAACACTAGGGATGTTCTGTGAAATGCATAGGGTAGAGATAAGAGAGGGATATGGACGGTCAAGTAAGATGCATTGTCAACGCAGACATTATGATCCATTTTCATTGGCCTTGTTTGTACATATTTTTTCAATTACTTTATATTATGTGTTCCGCGTATAGATCAAATGGCTCAGTTGACCCTAAAGAATTTTAGAATGATGCAAGTATAATAAGGCTTGATATTTTAACCTATGCGATGTTTTGTAGTCTTTTGATGTACTTTAATGAAAGAAATATGAAATGCCATGATTGCTATAAGAACAAAGGGTTTGATGTCTCGAATAAGATAGCCTAGCCGATCGGGTCGTGATCGGACTCCGTGCTGAGAGGACGGTGGTATTGGTATTGTGAATAATGGTATTGAAACAATGGTATATTGGTGCTAAGACTCACTAATCTGAAATTATGGGAATTTACGTGACAATTGATGTTTTGGTATTGTTCGAGACTTTCATTGATTTTGTGATTATTCCTCCTTGTAATATTAATTGTTCTATTGAGAGGGTGTTTAGTTATACATACTAGTAATATTCGATAGTACTAAGTCCATTTTGCCGGGGGCGCTGCATCTTTTAATGGATGCAGGTATACTTCTATAGTATGATATGGATCTTTGGTAGGGATCTTCTGTGCATCAGATTATGGTGAGCCTGCTACAATTCCAGTGGGCACTCGAGTCTAGTTGGTATTATGTACTTAGGTATCTATTATCATAGAAGCTTCATGTACATTGTGGGTCATGTACTTAAGTTTTGAGTTTCGTCATGTATTTATGTTCACAGATATTTATGAAGCTATGTACCCATCACGGGTGAAAAATAAAAGAAAAAAAAAATTATGGGCCATTGAGCCAAATGTATTCAATATGAAAGTCATGATCTAATTATGTTTAAATCATGCATAAGTTATGGTGAGAGGTTGATGTAACGTAGGCTTGCTCGATTGGGTTCACTCGGTTGAGCGCCAGTCGCGTTCCTTGAGCTTGGGATGTGACACTCATGATTCGGAGGTATTACTTATATTGCATGTCTTGTGAGGTGTATTCGCATCATTGGAGTGTCTAGCATCTGTTTAAAAAAGAAAGATTCGAATTTGAGGTAGTGGAGATGGTCGGAGTTATGGAAGGATTATGATATCACAATTCTTTATCATCTTAGGATAGTAAATGTGGTAGTAGATACCGTGAGTAGAATGGCGACGAGCATCGGGAGTTTTGCACATATTCTAGATAGGGAGAGGACTTTAGCTATGGATGTTCAAGCTTTGGCCAACAGGCTCATAAGATAGGATATTTCGGGGCCTATCAGGGTCCTTGCTTTTGTCGTATCTCAGTCATACTTGTTCGAGCACATTAAGGCTCGCCAGTGTAATGATCCCCATTTTCTTGTCCTTAAGAACACGATGCATAGGGGTGGTTTTAAGGAGGTGACTAATATGGATGGATTGAGAGAGTTGATTCTTAAGGAGGCTCATAGTTTGTGGTATTCCATTCATTCGGGTGCTACGAAGATGTATCGGTACTTGAAGCAGCATTATCGGTGGAGGAGGATGAAGAAAGATATTGTTAGGTATGTGTCTCGGTGTTTGAATTGTCAGTAAGCCATTTTTGAGCATCAGAGACCTAGTGGTTTTCTTCAGAAGATTGACATACCAGAGTGGATGTGGGAGCCTATCACTATGGACTTTGTGGTAGGTTTGACATTGACATTGAGAAGATTTGACATAGTTTGGATCATTGTGGATGGACTGACCAAGTCTGCACATTTAATTCCAGTCATGACTTCCCACATTTTGGAGTAGTTGGCTAAGATTGTAAGGCCCCGTAAAATATCGCCAAGGAATTCTAGTTTTGTGGTGCCGAGGTCGGGTAATGAGTACGGATGTAGTAGTTAATCTTCGAGGTGTTGGTGGAAATGTTTTACTGAAGGGCCAGTTATGCGGTCAGATTTGTGACCGCAGATCCATTATGTGGGCAGCATACCCGTCGCAAAGTTGAGCAGAAAAATGGTTGAATTTTGAAGGTCATTTTGTGGTCCAATCTTTGATCACACATCCATTTCGCGGTCCATATTTTCCATCCGCAGATTTGGCTTGATGAATTTTGTTGGATGATTTTACGGCTGCATATGTGGTCTGTGGACCGCGGACTTGTCGCAAACCTGTCCGGACCATTCCAGTTTTGGGCATCACTTTCGCGGTGCATTTTACGGACCGCATACCTGTTCTACGATCCACTCTGCAATCGCAGAGTTGAGTTCGGAGGGTCCATTTTCTATTTTTTTAACCCGATCCCATTTCTTATAAAACGACTTTGGGGTTATTTTGGCCGGTTTAAACACATATTTTAGAGAGAGGTAAGTGCTTTAGAGAGAGGAAGGAGCCCCAAGTGCATTGATCATCAATCCCTGCCCCAATCTTGAAGATTCAAGGGAATCATTCACTAGACCATCATCTACCCGGGTAAGACTTTGTCCTAAAACCTTCATGCAATTGTTATGGGTTTAATTAGGTTATGAAGTTGGAAATAGGCCATGCATGTGCCAATAGGTGGTAAAATGTGAGGTTGTTGAACTATTTTGGGTAGTTCTTGTTGAAATTGGTTAAGGGAGGAAGGAATTACCATTGTAGAACTTTGTAGTCTATTTTGCATACTAGGTGTTTGACAAAATTCCTAAGAGAGTTACACCATGAGAATCCTTCTAATTATTATCCGATTTTTGCTATCTTCCTATAGATTGTAATTGCTAGAAGTGTTGGGACGTTGTCGTAACTTAAGGAAAGCAAAAACAAGGTATGTTGGCTAAACTCTTCTTTTAGAATTGAACCCCACAATATCCTTGTAAGTCCCGTGTTGCTCATTATAAATTGAATATTCCGAATAAGGCTTGTGTCAAAAGATATATGCGTTCAATTTGTATTCCAAACGTTCTTGTATGTTGAATTACTATTTGAGAATGTGATTAAGCATGGATTCTGTGTTAATATGTTTTGATTTGAAATGTGATTCTAATGAAAACTAGCATGTCGAATTGTGTAAGAAATCACATGTGTCTAAGACCCTTAATTTGGTTAGTTGCTCAAATGTGTATTTAAAGTCTTGCGTAGAAATGTCTTTTTGTTGATAATCTGAGATAATGCTTGAAAGTGAAAAAAGTGAATCGGAGATATAGAGTGTGGCCAATGTGCCAAGAATGAAAGTTATACTTGTGGTAAATGGTGCCGAGGAAATGAAACGGTGTGGGAAAGGTTATGAAATAGGCCTTGATTCAATTGTTCCAAACTGACTTCGAAAATAGATTTTCCTAAACGCTTATGTACCCAAGTTATGCCCAAATGTGGTTGTTTTCATTAAGGCTATGCTTTGTAAGTACTTCTAATGTGTTTTGAGCTCTTATATCTTCATGAGTTGAAATTGTGTATTGCCCTTTTTGGGAAAATATATTTCAAGAATAAATGATGTGTTACACGTTTATGATTTTTAACTTGTGCTTCAATTGCCAATCATTTTACTCCATTTCTTGGAAAGAAATCCATTGTGTTTAAAGTCTTCGTTACTAATAAACCTAAACTTGTGATTTCCGGAATATTCGATTTGTTGATAGTTATGATGATGATCCATGACAGTAAAAGAATAAAAATATAGAATATGAAATACGGCTAACGTGCCATGAATGAAAAATCGTACGTATGGCCAACAGAGCCAAGGAAATAATGATGTTATGAATGGTTGAAAGTACTAATGAAGGTATTGTTAGTGTGAAAGATAATGAGGTCAATATAACATATGTTTGTACTTTTGTTTCCCTTGTGTGCAAAACAAAATATTTTTGGGAGTATCATTAGCAAACCGAGGAAGGGTGGGTCGTAAGGCCCACACCCAAAACTACATGTACCGGTGTAGGAGTAGATTGTGATTATTTCCCTTTTTGGGATGAGATTGAAATATTGATGTGATTGTGATTATCCCCCATAATTGGGATGAGATTTTTGATAGCCCTGGATTTAATGTCGACTCACAAGGAATATGTGGGGAGACGACCTAGCCGATCGGGTGGTGATCGGACGCCAGTTGCATACATGGTGGTACTACTCTTGGTAATACTTTTTTTCGCATCACATGTCAAACCACATTGTTCATGGTGATATGGCCTAGCTGATCAGGCGTGATCAGACTCCATGCTTAAAACATGGTGGTATATTGGTGTTAATGCTCTCCCAACCAAACATATATATCACTTCTGTATCTTAAAAATTGCTATGTTTTAAAACTGGGCATTTGGATATTGTTGACTGTGACTTATTATTTCTATGGTTTTTCCTTTCTTATATTGGAATTTTATTTTGAAAGTGGACATATAGCTTTACATACTAGTACTATTCCATATGTACTAACGTCCCTTTTATCAGGGTCGCTGCATCTTCAATGGATGCAGGTGGTTGTTCAGCGGGCGGTTTTGATCCTCGTTAGCAGTTACTCTCTATTTAGCAGATTTTGGTGAGCCTTACTCTGTTCTGTGCTTCATGTCATTTGACGTTGTACTTTATGTTTTGAGGTATAGCTGGGGCCTTGTCACCGGCACTTCCATTCTTCTTTTTTGTTGTACTTAGTGGCTTTGTAGACAGGTTGTGGGTGGTGTTTGATGTTGGGAATTAAACTAGTAAGTGTTGGTATTTGGGCAAACATGTTTCATCATGTCTATGAATTTGTAATATTTTGGGGATCATAAATGAATATCCTTTAGTAATGGAAATAATTGTGGAACACTTGACTCTTCTCATGTCTATCACATGTACTGGTTATTATATTGTTAATGGGCAAGGTTGGGTAGAAGGCATCTAGTAGGCTTGCTTAACTGGGGTATCTCGATTGAGCGTCGATCGCGCTCCCTGAGGTCGGGGCGTGACAAAGATCTACATCGGGGATATTGTTCGCTTGCATGGTGTACATGTTTCTATCATCTCGGATTGCGACACTCAGTTTACTTTGCATTTTTGGAGAGCGGCTCAGCGTGAGTTGGGCATGCAGGTTGAGTTGAGTACCACATTTCACTCTTAGACGGACGAGCAGCCCGAGCGAACTATTAAAATCTTTAAGGATATGTTGAAGGAATGCACTATTTATGTTGAAGGTCAGTGAGTTTACCTACAAAAATAGCTTCCAGTCAAGTATCCAGATGGCTCCATATGAGGCATTGTATGGGAGGCATTGTCGTTCTTCGGTTGGTTGGTTTAAGCCTGGAGAGGCTAGGCTATTAGGCACATATTTGGTTTGTGATGCTTTGGAGAAGGTGAAATTAATTCAGGAACGACCTCGTACAGTGCAGTCCAAGGACGAATGTTTCTATCCCAGGTATGATTCTAAACTCGTTTGAGGACGAATGTTTATTTAAGAAGCGGAGAATGTAACGACCCGGCCGGTAGTTTTGTGTACTTAAGCCCCGTTCCCCTATTTGATACTCCTTATATGTGTATTTCTCGTTATGTGACTTGCGAGGGATGGTTGGTTTGGTTTCGGTAAGGTTTTGGAGTGAATCGGAATACTTAGTTCCATGATTGGAAACTTAAGTTATAAGAGCTAACCAAGGTTTGAATTTTGTGTTAACGACATAGGATTTGTGTTTTGATGGTTTCAATAGGTTTGTATGGTGATTTTGGACTTAGGCGTATGACCGGATTTGTATTTGAAGGTTCCTAGGATGATTTGGCTCATTTTGCCCGAAGTTGGTAATTTGAAAGTTTAAAAATTTCATAAGTTTAACCATGGGTTAAATTTGAGGATATTGGGTTCGGATTTTGTTTTCTTAACTTGGAATTAGTCTGTTTTGTCATTTGAAAATTGTGTGCCACGTTTGGTCTCATCCCGAGTTGGTATGGAAGGAATTAGATGTTTGGTTGTGAATATTAAAGTTTTTGAGTTTCAAAGCTTGCATGATGCGTTTTGGTGTTCGAATCCTAGTTTTGTATGTTATTTTGGTGTTAAAAGCTTGCGAGCAAGTTCGTATGAGTGTTATGTACTTGTGTGGATGTTTGGCGTGGAGTCCGAGGGGCTAGGAGTTTCGGATTATTTTTGGAGTGGTTTGGTGAAGTTTTAATTGTACTTGTGTTGTAGACCTCGCATTTGCGAAGGTCAGCTCACTTTGCGAAGGGCCTCAATTGCCGACACTTTATCACAGTTGTGGTGGTAGGCTGCCTAGGGGGGACTACGCATTTGCGAGGAATATGTCGCATTTGCGACATTGGCTGGCAGTAGGGGAGTTCGCAATTGCGAAGTTGGGGGCTGCATTTCAATCATCTGTTGGGGTAGACTTGGTTCGCATTTGCTAGTCTAGGGTCGCATTTGCGGAGGTCGCATTTGTGAACATTTTGTCGCAAATGCGACATCTTTAGCTGGTTATTATATTGGAATTTCGGGACTTAGACCCATTTTAACATATTTTGAGCCATAGATTTTGTGAGGGACTATTTTTGAATAGGCTTTTCACATAAAGCTATTGGGTAAGTGATTTTCACTTGATTTTGATATTATATATTGATTGCTAATGGATATTTACACAAAAATCATTGGATTTGGAAGGGACTTTAGGCAGATAGATCGGGTGTTGGCACAAGGTCCTTGTCGTGCAATCGTGACTATTGTTATGCGCACCGGGCGAAATAAGAGTGTCTTTTTCTCGGGTTGCCCATATGGCAAAATAAGGCTGCTGATATGCCTATATGGTCAAATAAGAATATCACTTATTAATATTGCACATGCGGTAAAATAAGGGGGCCTAATTAATGATGTTATACAATGGTTGGGGGTGTTTCTTTTGTTGATGATCGTGTGATGAAATGGAGATGATGTTTTTGATCATTCACATGTTTTCTTTAAACTCCGTCATGTATTTTAATGAGCTGCCATTTCTATTTGACATGATATCATATGACTTTGATCCTACTTGATGAGTTGTTGTAAAAAGTGGATGTTCCTATATTGAGTTGTTATCAAATGTTCTATTGAGATTGTTGATATTGTTTTCCGTTACATATTCTGTTGCCAGTTACCGATATATTGCACAAGATTCTTTGACTAGTGAGTATGATATGACTCAAACCTCGTTACTACTTCACCAAGGTTAGTCTTGATATTTACTGGGTACCGATTGTGGTGCACTCATTCTATATTTCTGCATATTTTTTATGCAGATCCATGTATTGGAGGCAGCGAACCTAGAGAATGTGTGCTTACACAGGTCGCGAGGATTCAAGGTAGAACTAAATGACCATTGCAGCCCTTGGAGTCCCATCCTTACATTGATACTGTTATTTTCATATCCGAACAGTATTATATTTTGAGACATCCTTATGTATTCAATTAGAGCCCATGACTATGTACTACCTAGTTCTGGGAAGTTGTATTGGGTATTGCCATCTTGGCTTGTGTTAACTCTATTTTTATTTTTATATTAGATTTTGTCTTAATATATCATGTCTTATTGATTTAATATGTTAAGTGATTGGCTCATCTAATCTTGAAGCCTAGATTGACTTTTTGGTTGACTTTGAGTATTTGGCAAAAGATTCAACGTTTATCGTTTTGCAATGATTCCTACGGCATTATTTGATATTTTTAGTTTCTTTTGGCTAGTTTCGAGCCGTTCGGAGGCTGATTCACACGGGATCACATTTCTAGAGTATTGGTTTAGCTTGCTTGAGCTATGTATCTTACCTAACTTTGTTGAGGCACTAGTTGCTAGAGTTATTTGTGATAGCTATATGCTCTGGGTGGCGTACATGTGTGAGGCTAAGCCCATATGCGTGCATAGGGTATTTTCCATGCTCGAGTTAGTGCTTAGTCTATGATATGCCTTAAATTGACTGCTAAGCTTCATGCTGTAATGTTTTACTAATTTGTACCCCTGTTGTGAGCTATTTGCGCCATGTTTGAGGTTGCATAGAGATTAATCTCTTGATTTAGCTTTATAGTTGCTATTTTGTGATGTATTCACAAGATTTGAGCTATGATATCACACTTGCACATGCATACACCTTAGCATGTCACTCATACCAGTCAAGGATTATATAATTAGATGTTCTTTGATCATGTACATGTATAATTGCATATCTTCTTCATGTGTCATATGCTATGGACTGGTAGCATGTGACCACGCCGATCAGATTGTGATATTGTGCATGTCACCACGGCGGGCAGATTGTGATATTGTGCCTGTGACCATGTCGGGCAGACTGTGATATTGTTCTTGTGACCACGCCGGGCGGATTGTGAAATAGTATCTATGACCACGCTGGGCGGATTATGATATTGAGCTTGTGACTATGTCGGCCAGATTGTGATTCATAGCACGTGAGTTATCCGTACAACACGTGAGATGTTTGTGCGGATCTAGATATTGATATTATTGGCACGTGAGTTTTCCGTGCAACACATACTAAAATTATGCACCTTGTGTGTAGATTTTGGTATTTATTGGGTATAGGAGGTGGGTTTTACTCATAATAAACTTTTGTACCTTGTGTGCAGATTTTGGAGCTGGTGTTGCTGTGTATGGTGGGAGCCGACATTGAAGATGTACCTACCTTATAGATATAACTATCACATGTCCTTGGTAGCTTTAGATTTTAAATTATGTTTACGTATATTCAAAACAGATATTGTATTATTTTATACGCTTTGTAAATCTAAGCCTTAGTGGCGCGTAACTTGTACTACCAGTCCTTGGGTTATTCTATAAAAGTTCAGTTAATTCATCTTTGATTTCTTATTAATTTTATTTGAACTGTGTTGGCTGTTAGTTGGCTTACCTAGCGGGTTGGGTTAGGTGCCATCACGGCTAGTTGGATTTTGGGTCGTTACAAGTTGGTATCAGAGCTCTAGGTTCATAGGTTCTACGAGTCATGAGCAGGTGTCTAGTAGTGCCTTGCGGACTGGTATGATGATGTCCATACCTATCTTCGAGAGGCTACAAGGCATCCAGGATGAACTTCCCATTTTTCTTTCCTTATCGTGTGGCGTTGGTTCAACTTGAAGCATATCTCTTTGACTTCCTTTCACTCACTTGTATGTTATGTGAGCGCTCGATATCAGCTGTGCATTGACAACTTGTGATTCTACGGATGAGGTGTGAGATATGTTCTCTATGTTGCGGAGTTAGGCCAGTTTGGAGGACTTGAGGTCAGGTTAGACCGCAACTTGAGCTCGGTAGTTTCGGTTGTGTAAGTATGTGCTTTTGGACTTATATGTCCAGTAGTGTCCCTAGGAGTGCGATTTATGGCTTGGTGAGTGGTTGGATGGCCATATAATGAGTTTTCAGATGGCTTGGATGTGACGAGAAGAGTTTTCTTGCGATATAAAAAGGCCTATTGGGCTCTTGATTTCTGTCTTGATGAGTTTTACATTCTCGAGTTATGAGCGTGTTGAGGGATCTTACATGTTGTTCATTTGTGGGATGAAGTGGATTCTTATGTCTAGTTGACAAGTTTAGACTAGGGAAGATTTAGTGATTGCATTGTGGTTGTGACCATGGTAGTGAGTAGAGAGATGCCAATTTGAGGCTAAGTAGGTATCTTATCACCTGCATGGAAGTCTACAGATATGTGATTGTTATAATGTTTTGTGGAGAGTTTCTTTCTACCGGCGGGTTATATGTGTTGCAATTGGAGTTTTAATCGCTTGAGGAAGTTGACTTAAGTGTCACGAGGATGAATGTGATCTTAGCCAAATGATTTGAGGTATTTCATGATTTGTGTTACATGAGCTTATGAAGAATTTAGTTGAATTAGAGTGTGGGATTATTGTAGTAATGGAGTAAGGGTATTGTGAGTTATCATATGTTATGTTCTATGGATTTGAGCCAAGTGGTCAGGTTACATGGTTATGTGCTACATTAGTTTCGGCTTGAGGCAGGTTTGAGGATCAATTGTGACTTGATCAAGGAAATTTCTAGATGCATGATGTATTACACTTTATGGATATATGGAGATCTTGGAATAGTTTAGGTTTGTTATTCGTTATGGATGTAATGTGCTAAGAAAAAAGAGTCACTCGGGTGCGTTAAGGTGGGGTTAATTCTTTAGGAGTTGGTGTTCTAATGGGACACACATCGTTCGGCTCGTTTGGATGGTGCATTTGAGATTAGGATAAGGTGGATGACTCTCTAGAAGGTTCTAATGAGTTCAAGAATCATATATAATATTTGAGGAATATTTGAATTTGTAAATGGTTAAGATCTCAGATTTACATTGGTTGGTGTAGAGACTTGCGGTATTTTTTTGTCATTGTGGATTTTACATTTGAGTATCAGACAGGTTAAGAAAACAGCTTCAGATTCACATAAGGTCTCTTCAGAGTGAGTATCTCAGGTGCGGTATTTTGGGTTCTTAAGTGAGAATATAGTGGCTTATGGGCTTTATGATTAGGTGGTTTCATGATAGAATCTCTTATGGTGAGCTTGGGGTTAAGGATCATAGTGTACTGGCAAGGGAAAGTGTTAACATGAATGTAATTCGAGGGAATTTAAGGAAATGGGCAAGCTTGGAAGTGATTCAGGTCGACATTGTAATAGATATGATCGGGTTTTTTAACTCTTTTGATGCGGTGAGGCTTTCCTGCTGTTTGATGGTAATACTTTTGAGTCTGGCGACTTGCGTGACTTGGTTGATTTAGAGGGATTCAGTTTAGATGGCTTGGTATTTCACTAATGGGTTTCGAAGCGTTCTCGACGATTTCTACCACTGTTTGAGATGGATGTCTTCTACTGGCATGAGGAGTATGTTGGATGTGGTAATTTGCTCTTGAATGAGAGTCAAGCTAGCTGATGGAATAAGTGTCCTGCTTGTGATTATGAATTGATAATGGGGGTTTTCGTGTTTTTCGTACATTGGCATGATTGATGCGGTACGTCGTGTGAGATTGAGATTTTTAGGTACAAGTTAGTGCTTCAGTATCGAAGGGAAGGCCATGAGTTCTAGACAGCATGGACAGTTTTAGAGGTTTAGAAGAATGGTGGCACTATTTTGATATCACTTGAGAAGAGTGTCTATTTCAGAAAGGCGCACTGCGTTTTTACTTGAGGATACTTGATTAGTGTTACGGTAATTGACTGGTTGATCGACTATTGATGTTCATATTTTGCTAGGTGGCACGGTAGAATTATGGAAGTATTTCTCGTGGGATGATTGTGCATGAGGGATGTGTCAGTCACTTGAGTGGTCGAGTTGGGATCGAAAATGGTGATTCTGGTATTCCAGAGATTTGGAGACTAGGAGTTACCAGCAGCAGATTGTTTCTTGGTTGCGGGCTGTGATGGCATGACCAAAGTTAGATAGCTGATAGTACGTGTTATAGCTAGGTTATTGTGGACATTGGGAGTGTTATTTATCTAATTGTGGATGACCAAAGTTGATTTTAGGGCCCATTGGTAGGCCTAATGGGGACGTGTATTCTACACCGAGTCAGATTATTTAACTCAGCACTGCTATTGTTGAGGGGTGTGTCATTCCGTTAGAGTTGAGCTTTTTCGTGTTCTGATATGTTCTATGTATTACTCTTCTATGCTACGATAGGTTATGATATGTTGATTATTTGCACACATGATGCATTTTTGTTTGAGCCTTGTGGCAAAAGTTGAGCAAGATGGTTCTTCGGGTGATGAATGGTTGATTGCGCCTTGGTTATGGTCTTCCTGTTTGTGGTATATTGTACTGTTTGTTTCTCCATTATTATGTTCATTATCTTCAAGTGATTTTTGTTGGAATGCATATGATTGTTTATTTTGAGCCTCGTGGCTCGAGGTATTCCATATGGACCAGTGTTTGGATTGTGTCAAGCACTGCGGCGGAGTTATATTGGGATATGATCCTTTGTGTTTGTTTCTTGTGATTTGGTTGTACTTTGTGTGATGGGTTATAGCATTGTGCCTTGTGGTAGTATCTGTTGAGCTTGCGGGACAGTTCTCTCGTTTGTTTTCTCTTTTCATCATTGGGTACATCTGACTTATTGCTTATTTGGTACACTAATTGCATGTTCTGTGGCTCTAGGTAGTATTGGTGAGGAAGTCGGTAAAGCAACTTGTATTGGATGAGATGAGGTTATTGGACCTGATATGAGTGCTATCATATCTTATTAAGGTGAGGTGGGAGAATAATTTCATTAGTCAGCTCAAAATTCGGCAATGGTTCTAATCGGGCGAGAGAGCTCTACGACTTATTGATCTGATGAGTGGTTAAGAGTTTCTGCGTGTTTCTTTCATCATCAACAGTGTACGAATGTTCAGAACAAGGTTTTATTTTATATGAGGTTTGTTACCGGTACCCGGTTTGTTATTGGGCAGCTATTGTGGTCGGAAGTTATTGCTATGATTATTTGAGTTATGTGGTAAATCATGTGATTATATATTGGGTTATGATTATAGCTTGGTACAGCTTGTTCAAACATATACACGTATAGATGCAAGTATCGAGTATTATAATGAGTTCCAGGTGTGCATGGTGAGCTTATACAGCTTATATGGATTTTGGCTCTATTTGGCAAAAGTTGACAATTTGAAGGTTTGGAAGGTTCATAAGTTTGACCGGGAGTTGACTTTGATGATATCGGGTTTAGATTGTTTTTCCAACAATTGGACTATGTTTACTATATCATTTGGAACTTGTTTGCAAAATGGTCGGTCATTCTGAGTTGATTTGATATGGTTCGGCACGTGTTTTGGAATTTGAAAGTTCAAATATTCATAAAGTTTGACTTGAGGTACGATTAATGGTTTTGATGTTTTTATGTGCGATTTGAGGCCTCGAATAGGTTCGTGTTCTGTTTTGGGACTTGTTGGTATGTTCGGACTGGATCCCAAGGGGGTCGGGTGAATTTCAGAGTGGTTTCTGATCATTTCAGAGGATGATTTCATTGCTGGTTTCTGCTGATTTCTGGTGCCTCAATTGTTATTTGGAATCGCGAAGATGTAACCGCGATCGCGTAGGTTAAGTCTTGAGCTGGGTGATTGTCTACATTGCATTCGCGACTGGATGGCTGCGTTGGCGTAGGTTATGGATGTTTGAGCAGTGCGTTCGCATTGTGACTGGATGGTCGTGTTAGAGCATTGTGGGGCAGTGGCGTTTGTTCTTCGTGATCACGAAGGATTTTCCGCGATCACGATGGGTATTGTTAGAGCAGTGATATAAAGTACTCTATTTCGGACCTTGAGCTCATTTTATCACATTTTGAGTTGGGAAGCTCGGATTTGGGCGATTTTGGAGAGGATTTTTAGCACATGGATTGGGGTACGTATTTTCTACTTGAATTTGATTATATTATATGATTCCATCTTTGATTTTGGCATTAGATTGATGAATTTAAAAGAGAAGATGGGGATTCTTATCTAAATGTTTCTAAAGTGAATAGTTTCTTTTAGATAGTTTCGAGTCGTTCGGCGGTCGATTCGCTCAGGACTGCATTTTTAGAGTATCAATTTGGCTTGCTTGAGGTAAGTATCTTACCTAAACATGGTTGAGGCACTAGTTGCTGGAGTTATTTATGATAGCTACATGCTATGAATGACGTACATGTGTTGGGCTAAGCCCGTGCGCGTGCACGAGGTATTTTCCATGCTCGGGGTAGTGCTTAGGATGTGATATGCTTGAAATTGATTGCTAAGTTTCATGTTGTGATGTTTCCCTTATTTGTACCTCTGGCTTGAGCTATTTGTGCCATGTTTGAGGTTGCATAGAGGTTAATCTCCTGATCAAGCTTGATAACTTCTATTTCGTGAGGTATTCACATGATTTGAGCTATGATATCACACTTGCACATGAATACATCGTAGCATGTCACTTATACCAATCCAGGATTTTAAAATTTGATGTTCTTTGATCATTTACATGTATACTTGCTTATCTGCTTTATGTGTGATACGGTTTGGACTAGTAGCCTATGACGACACCGGGCAAATGATGATATTGTCCCTGTGACCACGCCGGGCGAATTGTGATACTGTGCCTATGACCACGCCGGGTGGACTGTGATATTGCGCATGTGACCACGCGGGGAGGATTGGGAAATTGTACCTGTGACCACGCAGGACAGATTGTGATATTGAGCATGTGATCACGCCGGGTGGATTGTGATTATTAGCACGCAAGTTGTCCGTACAATACGTGAGTTATTCGTGTAGCACGTTAGTTCTCTGTGCGGATCCAAATATTGATATAATTGACATGTGAGTTATCCGTGCAGCGCGTGAGTTCTCAGTGCGGATCCAGATAATGATATTATTGTCACTTGAGTTGTCCGTGCAGCACGTGAGTTGTAAGTGCGGTTGATATTATTAGCACATGAGTTGTCCATGCAGCGAGTGGATACGGATCCATCCCATAGGGTCACCCTCTCATATTTCTCTCTTGATGGGGTACACACGAATTATGAGAAATCGATGGGTTTCTGGTTGATGTGAGCTCTGGAGAGCTGGTTATTGTTTAGGTTCGATTACTGAGATTTAGATGTGGGCCTACGAACCATGATGTGAATTTTATTTGGGTCGGATTGCACGCCGCAACAGATTGATATTTGGTTATTGCAATTAATTTTTACTTGCAATTTCCTTCTTTGATACCTGATTTATTTGCATATCTTCCTTATATGTTGGATTGTTGACTAGCAGAATACGTTTTATATGTGATTTCATGATTTGATTATATTTGTGATTATATACTTGCTAGAATTATGAATTGTACTGGTATTAGCGAGTATCATTTATAATTCTTGCTTCTATTATCTCGCCGAGGTTAGTTATGATACTTATTGAGTACATGGGGTCGGTTATAGTCATATTACACATCTGCACCTTGTGTGCAGATTTTTGAGTTGGTGTTGTTGTGCATGGGTGGAGCCGACATTGAAGATTTACCTACCTTTCGGATATAGCTACCACTCGTCCTTGATGGCTTTAGATTTTAAATTTTGTTTATGTTTATACCAAACGGATATTGTATTATTTGTATACCCATTTTGTAAATCTAAGTTTTAGTGGCTCGTGACTTGTAGTACCAGTCCTTGGGTTATTGTATAAAAGTACATTCAATTCATCATTGATTTCTTATTAGTTTCATTTGGATTGTGTTGACTGTTAGGTTGCTTACCTAGCGGGTTGGGTTAGGTGGGATCACGGCTTGTTGTATTTTGGATCGTGACAAATGTTTCAACTACTGTCGTCAGAAACTTCATTTTTATTTTTTTATATTTTATTTAGAATTTTTGTCACTACGTTTTTTAGTACTATTTTCATAAAGTTTCATGAAATTATATACACTTTTCTGTCTACAGTAATTGGAAGTAAGTCAGACGAATTTGCAACTACTGTGGTTAGATAACTTAAATTATTTCGGGCCTAAACCCTTATTGTTTTAATTCTCTTTACTTTTCCCACACTTTCTCTTCTCTCCTATTGTCTCGTCTCTTCAACCGGCAGACTCAACGGTCGTGATTGGCGGCCGGCGACGACAACTCAACTGCCAAGTGTCTCTCCGCCAGTCTCTCTCTATCTCTATCTCTATCTACATCTCTCTCCATGTTTCTACAACTAGGTACCAGTGGTTCTCTGATATTTAGTTTATTTTGTCTCGAATATGTGTGAAATTACAGCTTTTTATGTTTGAGACCCACCATAAGTAATAGATGTGTAAATTTTAATATTGTGCGAAGATTCGGGTAGGCTTAAGATGAAGAGGGCTTTATTAGTCGACTATTTTCATTATCGTTTGTTGCTAAATACATGCGAAAATGTTGAGAGGAATTTGTTGGCACTAGTAAATATAGCTGTATTCTTCTATTGATATAATTTTTCAGCTTATTTGAGTAATACTGTCCATTGATTTATGGAATTAGCACCTTAATTTTTGTTGTTGTTTCTTTAACTTTTTAGTCATTCTTATTGCTTTTTCATGAATGACTCTCATTTGTGTACATTTAAAATTTTAGTTTTACTTTAATGCTAGGAGCTAATTATTAATTTACATTTACATATAGTTTAACTCACTGTAAGTATGTGCTTTTGGACTTATATGTCCAGTAGTGTCCCTAGGAGTGCGATTTATGGCTTGGTGAGTGGTTGGATGGCCATATAATGAGTTTTCAGATGGCTTGGATGTGACGAGAAGAGTTTTCTTGCGATATAAAAAGGCCTATTGGGCTCTTGATTTCTGTCTTGATGAGTTTTACATTCTCGAGTTATGAGCGTGTTGAGGGATCTTACATGTTGTTCATTTGTGGGATGAAGTGGATTCTTATGTCTAGTTGACAAGTTTAGACTAGGGAAGATTTAGTGATTGCATTGTGGTTGTGACCATGGTAGTGAGTAGAGAGATGCCAATTTGAGGCTAAGTAGGTATCTTATCACCTGCATGGAAGTCTACAGATATGTGATTGTTATAATGTTTTGTGGAGAGTTTCTTTCTACCGGCGGGTTATATGTGTTGCAATTGGAGTTTTAATCGCTTGAGGAAGTTGACTTAAGTGTCACGAGGATGAATGTGATCTTAGCCAAATGATTTGAGGTATTTCATGATTTGTGTTACATGAGCTTATGAAGAATTTAGTTGAATTAGAGTGTGGGATTATTGTAGTAATGGAGTAAGGGTATTGTGAGTTATCATATGTTATGTTCTATGGATTTGAGCCAAGTGGTCAGGTTACATGGTTATGTGCTACATTAGTTTCGGCTTGAGGCAGGTTTGAGGATCAATTGTGACTTGATCAAGGAAATTTCTAGATGCATGATGTATTACACTTTATGGATATATGGAGATCTTGGAATAGTTTAGGTTTGTTATTCGTTATGGATGTAATGTGCTAAGAAAAAAGAGTCACTCGGGTGCGTTAAGGTGGGGTTAATTCTTTAGGAGTTGGTGTTCTAATGGGACACACATCGTTCGGCTCGTTTGGATGGTGCATTTGAGATTAGGATAAGGTGGATGACTCTCTAGAAGGTTCTAATGAGTTCAAGAATCATATATAATATTTGAGGAATATTTGAATTTGTAAATGGTTAAGATCTCAGATTTACATTGGTTGGTGTAGAGACTTGCGGTATTTTTTTGTCATTGTGGATTTTACATTTGAGTATCAGACAGGTTAAGAAAACAGCTTCAGATTCACATAAGGTCTCTTCAGAGTGAGTATCTCAGGTGCGGTATTTTGGGTTCTTAAGTGAGAATATAGTGGCTTATGGGCTTTATGATTAGGTGGTTTCATGATAGAATCTCTTATGGTGAGCTTGGGGTTAAGGATCATAGTGTACTGGCAAGGGAAAGTGTTAACATGAATGTAATTCGAGGGAATTTAAGGAAATGGGCAAGCTTGGAAGTGATTCAGGTCGACATTGTAATAGATATGATCGGGTTTTTTAACTCTTTTGATGCGGTGAGGCTTTCCTGCTGTTTGATGGTAATACTTTTGAGTCTGGCGACTTGCGTGACTTGGTTGATTTAGAGGGATTCAGTTTAGATGGCTTGGTATTTCACTAATGGGTTTCGAAGCGTTCTCGACGATTTCTACCACTGTTTGAGATGGATGTCTTCTACTGGCATGAGGAGTATGTTGGATGTGGTAATTTGCTCTTGAATGAGAGTCAAGCTAGCTGATGGAATAAGTGTCCTGCTTGTGATTATGAATTGATAATGGGGGTTTTCGTGTTTTTCGTACATTGGCATGATTGATGCGGTACGTCGTGTGAGATTGAGATTTTTAGGTACAAGTTAGTGCTTCAGTATCGAAGGGAAGGCCATGAGTTCTAGACAGCATGGACAGTTTTAGAGGTTTAGAAGAATGGTGGCACTATTTTGATATCACTTGAGAAGAGCGTCTATTTCAGAAAGGCGCACTGCGTCTTTACTTGAGGATACTTGATTAGTGTTACGGTAATTGACTGGTTGATCGACTATTGATGTTCATATTTTGCTAGGTGGCACGGTAGAATTATGGAAGTATTTCTCGTGGGATGATTGTGCATGAGGGATGTGTCAGTCACTTGAGTGGTCGAGTTGGGATCGAAAATGGTGATTCTGGTATTCCAGAGATTTGGAGACTAGGAGTTACCAGCAGCAGATTGTTTCTTGGTTGCGGGCTGTGATGGCATGACCAAAGTTAGATAGCTGATAGTACGTGTTATAGCTAGGTTATTGTGGACATTGGGAGTGTTATTTATCTAATTGTGGATGACCAAAGTTGATTTTAGGGCCCATTGGTAGGCCTAATGGGGACGTGTATTCTACACCGAGTCAGATTATTTAACTCAGCACTGTTATTGTTGAGGGGTGTGTCATTCCGTTAGAGTTGAGCTTTTTCGTGTTCTGATATGTTCTATGTATTACTCTTCTATGCTACGATAGGTTATGATATGTTGATTATTTGCACACATGATGCATTTTTGTTTGAGCCTTGTGGCAAAAGTTGAGCAAGATGGTTCTTCGGGTGATGAAAACTGTAATTTTATTTGAAGAAGATTTCTTGAGGCTTATAAGCTATGAATCTATTTTAGAAAAGTCAAATGTATTAGGAGATAATAGTGGAGACCACCGTGATTGATTCGAATTTTGAATTCGTTATCATGAAACTACACGTGCCGGTATAGGGACACATTTCAAGGTTAAGCCGAGATTTGTGGGATAAATTTCCCTAATTTGTGGGCAAATTATCATTACTAAATATAATGAGGTTAAGTCGACTCACACGGTACTATGGGAAGTCCTCAAACAAGTAGGGTCAAATATTTGTTGCTAGGTTGATCACCTAGTATTGTCTATTATGTCGGTGTCGATATAGTGTTCCCGCTAAAGGTAAAGCCTCATATGATTTTGGTTGAACTTAAATTCTAAAGAAGATTACTTTGAAATATGTTTCACATGATTATTTTATTTCCTGGTTCAACTTATGAGTTGTTATAAATTCTTCCTTGTTATATCAATGCTTTGCATATCTCTTGATCTTCTTTTCTTATCTTGTCCCACTCCCGGGAGAAATAGTTCATAATTCATACTAGGCATGTGGAGTTTAGGCCCGTTGGCCAAATTTTCAAGTCTGTTTTCAGGCACCGGTCATAAGCAGCGTAAGCTCTTGGTTAGGACAGTTCCACATCTCCAACTTATACTTTTGGTGAGACTCCGCTCTTGATATCGTGGAGCAACATTTACTTTATCATTTTGAGTCTCCCGGCCTATCTCGGCCGTCTATATTTATTCTTTGTCAAAGAGATTCCATAGACACTCTTGTATTCTTTTGGGTAGTAAACCATGGTTACTCATATGATATGCATGAATGAATAATTACGTTTATGTATTTTGTTTAATTAAAGAGAATGTTTTTGAGAGCTTAAGTTTCATACATGGATTTTATTGTTTAAAATGGTTATGTTTCAAAAAGCTCCCGCATACATATAAGAGGATTTATATATGGGTTTGGTTCGCTCGGGTTGGGTAGTATGCTGAGTGCCGGTCACGTGGATCTCGGGTCATGAAAAAATTAGTATCAGAGAACTAGGTTCTAAGTCGAGTCCTAGGATGTTTATGGAATCATTTCTAGTAGAGTTCTCTTTATCATTGTGTTATGCATCATATTTATATCGGGAAGGCTTCACAGACATTATTAGGGCATCTCATTCTTTCTTCTCACTCTAGATCATGTATTAAATATTGAAACACGATGTAAATTTCCAATCCACATCGAATATCCGACGAGATCATCGAAGAAGAGTGACGAGCTTAGCTTGAGATTCAAGTAATGACACTAGAAACTAGAGGAGTATCCAAGAAGGTAATAGTGGACCTCCATTAAAATATAAAGTCAAAGATCAAAAATAAATTGAAATAGGTACAATCCGGATGAGGAATTAGTGGATTAGAATAATTAGCTAAGGGCTAATATTATGTCTTAATGAAGATGAGATTTGAATATTGTTATATGTCATCGTAACAACATCGAGAATCACTGGAAGTTGCGGTATAAAAACAAATAAGGGTATCTTAAGAAGTAATGGCCTAAGGATATGTTTAAAAACACTTGAGGACAAAAGACATTCAGTCATTGTGACGGCCGCCAATTGTAAAGGGCGAGTGGAATCACTACTAGAAATCCGGTAAAAATCGATCAAAAAAACCGACCAACGTTGGTCGGTAATGGCCAAAAATCGACCAAAACGCGACCATTTACGTGTGGTAGGAAAGGAATACCGACCAAAGTTGGTCGGAAATTACCGACCAACTTTGGTCGGTCAATTAAATTCAAAAAAACAAATATTGCAAAAAAAACCGACCAAAGTTGGTCGGTATTTTAATTATGTAATAAAAAGATTCACCATCTGGGAATCGAACCGGGGTCTGTACTGTGGCAGGATACTATTCTACCACTAGACCATTGGTACATTTTGTTTTAAAACTATCTTTTATTTGATTTATACTCTTTAATTGTATTTTCGCACGAAAATAACCGACCAAAGTTGGTCGGTTTTATTAAAAAGTAAAATTACCGACCAAAGTTGGTCGGTTTTTTTAAATGACCCGCCAAATTAACAGACCAATTTTGGTCGGTTTTGTAATATTAATTTTTATTTATTTTAATTGAAAAACCGACCAAAGTTGGTCGGTTTCTTGAAACATAAATTTCGCGGGACTCAAAAATAGTTTCCCGCATTTTTGCGCTAAAGAAAACCGACCAAAGTTGTTCGGTTTCGAAAAAAAAAAAATTTAAAAAAGAATATTTTGAAAAACCGACCAAAGTTGGTCGGTTTTTTAACCGACCAGAGTTGGTCGGTCGATCTTGGTCGATTTTTGTCGAATTTCTAGTAGTGAATATGAACCAAATTGTTAAAGGAATAGAAGTCAGCTAAACCAATAACAAATGTTAGTATGACTCGTAGAAATGAGACATGGTTGGAATAATAAAGGCATTACTATGAGAATGTTCTAATAATAAGAATATGATGGATACTTGATGGGACAGGTTATGGTCATTATTATATCACATGAGTTAGCAGACCGGTGCATAGAGTATCAAGGCCTTTTTTGAATGATCAAGGCAACATGAATGACATTAATTGTTAATAACAAGTGTAGATATACATGGGAACAATGTAAGGACGCATAAATGGTAAGTGGAAGACATGCCAAGGTACAAGGTGTACGAAAGTCGTAACCTTTGAGGTTAAAGGAGTAACATGAATTGTTTATACAGGCAAGCCTTCATGAAAGGAAAACATGAAGATGAGGTGTATCTCATTTTAACATTAATATATTCATGAAAGATAAAGCTTTAAGAATATGCCCTAGAACTCTCTTAAGTGTGCCAACAAAGCAGTTGGGTGTGGATTGATAAAATATGTATAGATGTTGAATGTGTTCGAGGATGTACAAGTCTAAGTTAATGCTTCTAATGGATTGTAAATATTACATGACCTACTTAAGGCTAAATAGATAGAGAACGGTAATTATACATTCCGGAAGTGCAAGGACTTCAAGGGGTCCAAACATATGTAGTAATGTCTCCTGCATCCTAAAGGTATTGTGTTGGGAAAGAGGTTAAGGATATCTTATAATATACAAAGGAGATCATTGTGTAACTACATGTTAAAATCCATAGGTAGTAGGGGTATGCCCCGAGAATGCGCATGTGGCGTGGTTTAAAAATCTATATGGCATATAAAGATAGACCATGAAATGCTTGCATTTATTGTTGATAAAACAACATTTACTATGAGAAAACATCACAAAATTGATATATAATTTTCTTTCGTGAAGGAGTTGTACTTGTTCAAACAGTTCATCATGGACTCAAGGGCGCCAAGGAGTCGTACTTGCCGATGATATATCCAGGCTTGGACTCAGTGGCCTAAATGAGTTGTACTTGTCGATGAAATATTCGGGCATAGACTCAACACAACAGAGTCGTACTTGGAGAAAATATGTGAATATGGACTGATGAAAATCACAACAGAGTTTCACTAGCCGAAAGTATATTTGAGCATGGACTAAGGAGTGCGACATTCAGTAGATTACAAGGATTATACATATATAGAGGAGTGACGTGTTAATCATATTATTGCTGTAAGGGAAGAGAAAGATGACATTTAGCAACATGAGTTATGGTTAGGGGGTGTCGTGGTACATAGATCGGGAAGAAACTAAGAGAGCTCTGATGAGCGTAATGATCCCATCCTATCATCGGAATCGGGAGGTAACACAAGTATTGTGATGATCCGATAGGTCATTTTGAGTTTTAACCTTTATTTTTGTATTCCGAGGCCTTGATTAACGTTCTTCGATTTACGTGCACAGTCCATGTCTTATTTCAGAAAATATTTATGTGAAAACCTGAAGAAAAAATAAACTTTTAGCCTTAAAATAATTTGAGTTGACTATGGTTAGCATTTTGGGAAAATGGACCCAGATCGGTATTGTGACATTCCCGGTGGGTGCATATCATAGTTTGGACTTGGGCGTATACTTGGAATCAAATTCCCTAAATTGTTTTGACGTGATTTGTTGAAAACTGATAATTTATAGGTTTAAAGAATTTTAAAGTTTGACCGCGGGTTGACTTTATAGCTACCGGATTTAGATTTCGGTTCCAGAACTTGGTATAGGTTTATTTTACCATTTAAGACATGTCTGCAAAATATGGTACAAAATAAAGTTGATTTAATATGATTAGCATGCTCGATTGTGAATTTGAAAGTTCTTAAGTTTCTTTGCAAATTTCATATATTTTGATGTCTGATTCATAGATCTAGGTGTTATTTTAGTATTTTGATTGTGCGAGCGAGTTCGTATGATGTTATTACACTTGACTGCATGTTTGATTTGACCCCGATTGGCTCGGGTGAGTTTCGAATAGGCTACGGGTCATTTTTTGATCTTAGAGATTGCAACTTCAGCTAAGGTTTTGCTGCCTGGTGCAATGTGATTTTCAATCGCGAAGCCTCTCCCGCTATCGCGAAGGGGAATATTGGTTGGGCAAGAAATTAATCATCGCAAACACGAGGAGTTGGTCGCGAACGCGAAGTAGCGGGTGATTTACCCTTCACGATCGCGACCCTCCTTTCACGAACGCGGTGTTAGGGAGTGAACTGGGGGAGTTGGTCTATTACTCTACGCGAATGCGAGCCTAGGCTACTCGAAGGTTGGGGGACAGGCCATTGCGAACGCGTAGCGTTTCTCGCAAAAGCCACTTTGGCCGCAGCTCTTCGCGACCGTGTCAGGGCCTTCATGAATGCGAAGAAGGCCTGACGCCCAGGAATTTAAATATCCCAAATTTGGGATTCAACCCATTTTCACCATTTTTAAGTTTGAGCTCGGCCTACAGTCGCTTTGGAAGAGGTTTTTCATCCCAACTTCATAGGTTAGTAGATTTTAACTTGTTTTCTTCCATTTTTATAGACACCCATTGATTTTAACCTTTAATCTATGTTTTTTCATGGTAAAAATTAGGAATTTAGGTAAAAATTGATGATTTTGAGAAATTGAGATTTAGACCTCAAATTAAAGTCGGATTTCGAAACTAATCACATAACTGGGCTCAGGGGAGAATGGCTTATCGGTTTTTGGTCCGAATCTCTAGTTTTGATCAAGCGAGGTCAGGGTTGGCTTTTGTTGACTTTTTCAAAAAACATTAAAGATTGAATCTTTTTCACTCGTGGGTAGTTTCTAAAGCTTATTTTGAAGTATTTGAAATATATTTGGTTAGATTTAATTGGTTTGGAGGCTAATTCAAGAGGAAAAGCCGCGGCTGAGCATTGCTTTGGTAGGGGAGTGAGGTAAGTGTCGTGATTAACCTTGACTTGAGCGATTAGGACATGTTAGTCTATTTTCTACGTGTCTTATGTGTGGGAATAATGTAAAGGTGAGGTGACAAGTTCTTATACATTGTTATTGGGTTAAAGCATGCGGGTGAAACTTATTTCTTTGTATTTATTGCGTTGTTAATTATGATATCCATGCTTAGGTTAGATTATTACTTCTTTGATTATTCATTTTGTAATAATTGCTTATTTCATAGTTGTAGAATATTTTTTGGAACTTGATGTTTGGTATCATGGCACCAAATTTGACGTTAAATTTATTCTCCATATTATCTATTACTCGAATTCATATTATCATTATTACATGGTGAGGAAAAGAGTAAAAGCACGAAGGATGATGACATGCATTTCATTTACATTATTATTATGAAATAGTGAGGAAGTGAGTAAAATCACAAAGGTGATGTCGTGCCATTTCATTCATATTATTACTACATGGTGAGGATGAGAGTAAAAATATGAAGGGTAATGCCGTGCCATTTTCATATCATTGGTTTAACTGATTTTACCGGTATTGATAATTTACTTGGTAATTTCATGATTTCATAAGTGCCGTAGTTGTTATATTTTCCCCTTTTCGCATGTCCCCTCCCATTTTGTACGTTATCATTCTTTGTTATTATTGCTGCTTCATATACACTTGTGCATGTTTATTTACGTAGGTGTCTTGTCATAGCCTCGTCACTACCTCGTTGAGGTTAGGCTCGACAATTATGGAATACATTGGGTTGGTTGTACTCATACTACACTTCTGCACTTCTTATGTAGATACTGGTATTCGTCCTAACGGCGCTCACTAGCTTTTTCTCGGATTCAGTCTCTGTCGGAGACTTGAGGTATAGCTGCACACCGTCCGTAGCCCTGAAGTCCCCTTCCCTTCTATCTATACTATTTTATTGAGTTTCAAAACAATTGTATTTTGTCCTGACAATATTTGCAGCACTCTAGATATTCATGTACTCGTGACTCCAGGTTCTAGGTTATGTTTAGACTTCGTTGTTTGGTATTATTATACTCTACTTCAGACTTATATCGTTACCATTGTTAATATTTTATTTTTAATTGTTAAAATCAGTTAATTATATGTTTCATGTCGTCTTGCGTAGCAATTGGATGTTTGACGCCATTACGACACCGAGGTTGGATTTTCGGGTCATGACAGGTTGGTATCAGAGCACTAGGTTGCTTAGGTCTCACGAGTCATGAGCAACCTTAGTAGAGTCTACAGGATCGATACGGAGACGTCTGTACTTATCTTCTACAGGGTATAGAGTTTAGGAAAATTTTCACTTCTTTCTCGAGCATCAGCACATATAGTGGAGCCTCGGATGGATCATGAGGAAAAGATTCTAGCTCAAACCATACCAGTTGGACAAGCTCAGATCACGGAGGGACTCATATCCACTCAAGAGCATCATGACGCTCTAGTCTGCTTGGTGGGCCTTATGGAGAGTGTGGCCCGGACTGGTGCATTTTCGGTGGCACCAGCAGTTTCTCAGGCAGGGGCAAGAGCACAGACTCCCGCCACTCACACTCAGGAGTAATTGGGGTAGTTCAGCAGTTATTATGGCACAAACCGTGGAGAGTCTCATGATGTCTACTGAGGGATTGATAAGATTGAAAAAGTTCACAAAGCTCTTCCTTATGCACTTTAGTGGTGCACCTTATAAGGACCAACATGATTACTTGGACCGTTGCCACGAGGTGTTGCGCAACATGGGTATTGTTAAGACTAATGGGGTCGACTTAGCAGTGTTCCAGATGATCGGTTTCGCCAAGAGATGGTTGAGAGATTACGTGTTGACCAAACCAAGTGGTTCACCTTCACTTACCTGGGATCAGTATTCACAGCTATTTTTAGAGAAGTTCATTCCTTTCACTCTGAGAGACGAGTATCGCACGCAGTTTAAGAGCCTTCAGAAGGGTAGCATGACTGTTACCAGTATGAGAACCAATTTATGAACCTATCTTGCCATGTATCTATTTTACTCCCTACCGAGAGGGAGAGATTGAGGAGATTCATTGATGGAATCGGTTTCTGTAACAGGCTATAGATGGCCAAGGAGACTAGAGATGATATTTCTTTCCAGAGGGCCGTAGAGATTGCTCGATTGATCGAAATAGTTCGTGGTCAGGAGAGGGGGCCGATGTCTGATAAGAGGCCTCGTCATTTCGGTGGCTTCAGTGGTGCCTCATCTAGAGAAAGAGGTACGTTTGGTAGGGGCTATCATCCTAGGCCATTTCAGTCAGTGCTTTAGGCATCCTACAGTGCTTCGGGTAGTCTTAGTCCTTATGTATCTCATCCTGAGCAGCTACCATACGGTGCATCACCGGCTTCTATTAGTGCACCTCCGATCCAGAGTTATCAGAGTTCTTATCCAAGTCGAGATGGCCAGTTCTAGGATTACAGTCACAGCAGTCGAGGGTTATCAGAGCTCCGAGGCACCTTTCTAGATTTTGCCCCAGGTCATGGGGAAGAATGCCACAACAGGGTTCTCGTGCCATGGTTCCAACACCAGTTGCTTCACCACCCGCTCATCCAGCTAGAGGTGGGGGTCATGTAAGGCCCCGTAAAATCTTACCGAAAACCCGGTGTTTCGTGGTGTCAAAGTAGACTTATGTGCTAGCGATTGTTGAAATGCAGGGCATTTTTGCTGTCCATTTTGCAGTCGCAGAACTGATCTACGGACCGCATATCTGCCGCAGCGTGAGGAAGATATTTGGACAAATTTTTAGGCCATTATGCGGTCCATTATGCGTCTACATAATTTCTTTCCCCAATTCATCAATTCTGGGTTTGTGGTTGATTATGGGTGATAAGGGTAGATTTATCACATGAATGAGCTAATAAGGATTGTGGGGAAGTTGTTGAACAATCTTGGGTGGTTTTATTGTTGAATTAGTTGAGGGAAAGGTTGGGTCATAGTTGTGACAAACCTTGCCATACAACTTTCTCTAATCATGCTTGTAATTGTCCCCTACTCTATATATTGGCATCGTTAGGAGTGTTGGGACATTATTGTGGCGCTATGAAAAGCTCTTTTGAGGTATGAAGGCTAAACTCTTGTTCTAGTATGGGAATTCTCGAATCCATATAAAATTCTATCATGTGTAGTCGAACTTGAAATGTTGTTGATGTGGGGTATTCGAACTAGTATAATTGATGCCAATTGGCATAGCGTGTTAGAACCCTCGTGTATTAGTGATTCCCTATTTATGACTTAAATCATGTTATACCCCTTTGGGAAGAAGATCTTGTATGAAATCAATGT
This sequence comes from Nicotiana otophora, assembly GCA_000715115.1. NCBI lineage: Eukaryota > Viridiplantae > Streptophyta > Magnoliopsida > Solanales > Solanaceae > Nicotiana > Nicotiana otophora. Next base: position 244,784 of record AWOL01S0006536.1, on the reverse strand, counting down.
GATTAAATACCCATTTCTCATGTGATGAAACTTTATGAACTTACACTTGCTAAGGCCTAAGGTGCCAAACAGTTGATTAGAATGAAACTCTTTTGCACATATTATTATCATTTTGGGAACTCGAGCTACAATATTGTTGTTACACCTCCACCCGCATATGTTGGGGTGAGTCGGCGGGGCCGCTTTGTGTAGAGCTGTGGTATTGTGTTTACACCTCCACCCACATACGTTGTGGTGAGGTGGCGTGGCCGCTTTTTGTATAGTTGTGGTATTGTGAATACACCTCCACCCGCATACATTGGGGTGAGGTGACGGGGTCACTTTGTGTAGAGTTTCTGGTACTGTGATTGCACCTCCACCCGCATACATTGGGGCGAGGCGGCAAGGCTGCTCTGTGTAAAGGTAGTTATTGAGGATTCCCGACATGAAATTTATAAGTGTTATTGGAAGTTCTTAATAAATATGTTTTGACTTTTATTGCCATCTAAGCCCTATGATCGTTACCATGTATTTCCAAGTCCTTGAAAAGATGTTTTGTTTTTCATACTAGTACTATTCAACATGTACTAACGTCCCTTTTACCGGGGGTGCAACATCTTTAATGGATGCAGGACGTTCCACGATGGACGACATTGACCAGTGATAGCGGTACACGCTTTTTCCAGCTCACTTGGTGAGCCCCACTTCTTTTCAGGGTTGTGCATCTTTTGTTCCGTGTGTATTATGTTTTGAGGTATTGCCAGAGCCTTGTTGCCGGCACTATCATTATACTATTTTATATCTATTAGAGACTCCGTAGACATGGTGTGGGTTGTGGATTGGTATTGGAAAAGTCAAGATAGTAATGTTGTATGTTTGTAACATCTTCTACTTCAAACTATGAAAGTGTGTGTACTTTGAGACTTTAAAAATGGAGTAACTAATGGTGATGGAATTAGTGTTGTGCATGAACTCTCTTGGTGTTAATTAATGAGATGTATTCTTCTCTGTATTCATGGGTGAGTTGGGTAGATAGCAATATGCAGGCTTGCTCAACCGGGATAACTCTGTTGAGCGATGGTCGCGCTCCCCGAGGTTGGGGCATGACATGTTAGTCTACCAGAGGTGGAGGTCAGGCCATTAGAGGTAGAGGTCAGGCAATTAGAGATGGAGGCCAGCCAACTAGAGGTCGTCCGAGAGGCAGAGGTCAGAGCGGTGGGGCCTAACCTCATTTTTATGCATTCCTAGCTAGATCTGAGGCCGAGTCATCTGACATCGTTATCACATGTATTGTTCCAATTTTCCATAGATATGCTTCGGTTCTGTCTGATCCGAGCTCTACTTATTCTTGTGTGTCATCCTATTTTGCCTCATATCTTATTGTGCCTCATGATTCTTTAAGTGCTCCTTTATATGTGTTCACGCCTGTGGGAGATTCTATTATTTTAGACCATGTGTATCGCTCGTGTGCGATTTCTATTGGGAGTATCGAGACTAGTCTAGATATCCTACTTCTTGATATGGTACACTTTGATGTTATTTTGGGCATGGATTGGCTATCACCGTATCATGCTATATTGGACTGCCACTCCAAGATGGTGACCTTAACCATGCCGAGGTTGCCTCGATTAGAGCAGAAAGGGACTCCTAGCCATTCTACCAGTAGGGTTACTTCTTATATGAAGGCTCGGCGTATGTTCAAGAAAGGGTGTCTAGCTTATTTGGCTTATATTCGCAATTCTAGTGTGGAGGTTCCTTCCATGAATTCGGTACTAGTTGTGGTGAGTTTCTAGAGGTGTTTCCTGCAGATCTACCGAGGATTCCACCTAACAAAGATATTGACTTCTGTATTTACTTGGCTCTGGGAACTCAACCCATTTCTATTCCACCATATTGTATGGCCCCTCCTAAATTGAAGGAACTGAAGGAGCAGTTGTAGGTTTTGCTTGATAAGCGATTTATTAGACCTGGTGTCTCACCATGGGGTGCGCCTATGTTTTCGTGAAGAAGTAGGATGGTTCGATGAGGATGTGTATAGAGTATCAGCAGTTGAACATAGTCACTATCAAGAACAAGTATTTGTCGCTGAGGATTGATGACTTATTTGATCATCTTCAAGGTGCCAAAGTGTCTTCGAAGATTGATTTAAGATCTGGCTACCATTAGTTGAAGATTGGGGTATATGATGTCCCTAAGATAGCTTTTCAGACTCGATATGGGCATTTTGAGTTCCTAGTGATGTCATTTGGGTTGACAAATGCCCCAGCAACATTTTATGGATTTGATGAACCAGGTATTTAAGCCTTATTTGGATTCTTTTGTGATCGTATTCATTGATGATATCATGATCTACTCTCGCAGTCGAGAGAAGCATGACCAGCATCTTTGAGTTGTACTTCAGACTTTGAGAGATAGTCAGTTATATGCCAAATTTTTAGTGTGTGAGTTTTGGTTGGACTCGATTGCCTTTTTGGGGCATGTTGTATCGTCCAAGGGCATTAAAGCGAACCTAAAAAGATTGAGGCGGTTCAGATCTGTCTTAGACCTACTTCAGCTACAGAGATTTAGAGTTTCCAAGGTTTGGCGGGTTGTCGTTGGTTCGTGGAGGTGTTTTCATCCATAGCAGCCCTATTGACTAAATTGACCTAGAAAGGTGCCCTATTCAGGGGGTCCAATGAGTTTGAGTTGAGCTTTTAAAAGCTCAAGATTGCTTTGACAACAGCCCTAGTGTTGGTGTTACCCATAGGTTCAGGATCCAGTGCAGTATTTATACAGGATGGCAGCGTGATTACATACACGTCACGAAATTGAATGTTCATGAGAAGAATTATCCGGTTCATGACCTAGAATAGGCATCCATTGTTCATGCACTGAAGATTTTGAGGCATTACCTCTACGGCGTGTCGTGCGAGGTTTCACGGATCATCGTAGTCTACAGTATTTGTTCAGGCAGATGGATCTAAATTTGAGGTAGCAGTGTTGGTTGGAGCTGTTGAAAGACTATGATATCACCATTTTGTATCATCCCAGAAGGCCAATGTGGTGGACGATGCCACGAGTAGAAAGGCTATGTGTATGGATAGCCTTGCGTATATTCAGTTGGTGAGAGATTGCTAGCATCAAATCTTCAGGCCTTAGCCAATCAAATCGTGAGGTTAGACGTTTGAGAGCCTAGTCAGGTTCTAGCTTACACGGTCTCTTGGTCTTTTTTGTTTGAGTGCATCATAGAGCGTCAGTATGACGACCCCCATTTGTTTGTCCTTAAGGACGCGGTGCGGCATAGTGATGCAAAGCAGGTTACTATTGGAGATGATGGGGTGTTACGGATGCAGGGTCGAATTTATGTGCCCAATGTGGATAGGCTTCATGAGTTGATTCTTGAGGAGGCCTAAAGTTTGCGGTATTCCATTCATCCGGGTGCCGCCAAGATGTATCAGGATTTGAGGCAGCATTATTGGTGGAGAAGAATGAAGAAGGATAAAGTTGTATATGTGGCTCGGTGTTTGAATTGCCAGCAAGTAAAATATAAGCATTAGAGACCTGGCGGTTTGCTTCAGAGACTTGAGATTCCGGAGTGGAAGTGGGAGCGTATTACTATGTATTCTATTGTTAGGCTCCAATGGACTTCGAAGAAATTTGAAGCAGTATGGGTCATTATGGACAGGTTGACCAAGTCAGCACATTTAATTCCAGTGGAAGTTACCTATTCTCCAAAGGGGTTGGCTGAGATCTATATCCGCGAGATTGTTCGCCTTCACGATGTGCTGGTATCTATCATTTCTGATCAGGGTACACAGTTCACATCGCACTTCTTGAGGGCTGTATAGTGTGAGTTAGGCACACTGGTTGAGTTGAGTACAACATTTCATCCCAGATAGAAGGACAGTCTAAGCGCACCATTCAGATATTGGAGGATAGGCTTCGCACCAGTGTTATGGATTTTGTGTGTTCTTGGGATCAATTCTTGCCGGTTGCGGAGTTTGCCTACAACAACAACTACCAATCAAGTATTAAGATGGCTCCCTATGAGGCATTATATGGGAGGCAGTATCGTTCGCCAGTTGGTTGGTTTGAGCCCGGGAGAGGCTCAATTGTTGGGTACCGATTTTGTTTAGGATGCCTTGGAAAAGGTCAAGATGATTCAGGATCGAGTTTGCATAGATTAGTCTTGGCAAAAGATTTATATTGATCGTAGAGTTCGTGATGTTGCATTCATGGTTGGAGAGAGGGTTTTGCTCTCGGTTTCACCCATGAAGGGTGTGATGAGGTTCGGAAAGAAGGGCAAGTTAAGCCCTAGGTATATCAGACCTTTGAGATTCTTGAGAGAGTTGGTGAGGTGGCCTGCAAGCTTGTATTGCCACCTAGCTTATCAGTGATTCACCCAGTGCTCAATCTCTCCATGCTCCGGAAGTATCACGGTGATCCATCCCATGTATTAGATTTCAGATCAGTCTAATTAGACATGGATTTGACTTACGAGGAGGAGTCGATGGCTATTCTAGCACGGCAGGTCCGAAAGTTGAGGTCTAAGAGTTATCTTTCATTTGGAGTGAGAGGTCAGCCAATTGAGGTAGCCACGTGAGAGTCCGAGTTTGATATGTTGAGTAGATACCCAAACCTTTTCACTAGTCCAGGTACCTTTTTATGTCCGTTCGAGGACGAAAGTTTATTTTAGAGGTGAAGAATGTGATGACCCGATAGGTCATTTTGAGCTTAGGCTTTATTTATGTATTTCGATACATCGATTAGCTCCATTTAGTGTTCCTCGATTTGCTTGCGCAGTCCGTGTCTTATTTCGGCAAAGTTTTATGTGAATAACTGAAGAAAATATGCATTTTGGCCTTAAAAATGATTTGAGATGACTACAGTTAACATTTGTGTAAACGGACCGAATTGGTATTTTGACTGTCCTGGTGGGTCCGTATCGTGATTTGGGACTTGGGTGTATGACCAGAATTGAATTCGGAAGTCCCTAACTTGTTTTGACGTGATTTGTTGAAAACTAGTAATTTGAAGGTTTAAAGAATTCCGAAGTTTGACTGTGGGTTGACTTTATAACTACCTGGTTCGGATTTCTGTTACGGTGCATGGTATAGGTACATTTTCCCATTTAAGACTTGTCTGCAAAAATTGGTGCAAAACGGAGTTGATTTGATATGAATCGGACTCTCGGTTGTGAATTTGAAAGTTCTTAAGTTTCTTTGAAAAGCTCATGCATTTTTATGTGCGATTCGTAGTTCTAGGTGCTATTTTAGTGTTTTGATCACATGAGCGAGTTCATATGATGTTATTACACTAGTGTGCATGTTTGATTTGGAGCCCGAGGGGCTCAGGTGAATTTCGAATAGGTTAGAAGTCATTTTTTGACTTAGAGATTACAGCTTCAGCTATGTTTCTGGTGTCTGGTGCAGTGCTTCGAAATCGCGAAGCCTCTCTCGTGATCGTGAAGGGGAGTTTGGGCTGGGGAGGAAATTATTCATCGCGAACGCGAGGAGATGACCGCAAGCGCGAAGTAGTGGGGGGTTTAACCTTCGCGAATGCGACCCTCCCTTCGCCAACACGTAGTATAAGGGAGGGACCTGAGAGAGTTGGTATGTTACTCAATGCGAACGTGAGCCCAGGATCGCGAACGCGAGCCCAAGATCATGAACGCGAGCCCAGGACTGCGAACACGAGCCCAGGATCGCAAATGTGAAGGCCAAGGGGGTACAGGCCATCGCGAACGCGTAGCGTTTCTCGTAAACACGAAGGCCACTTGGGCCACTGCTCTTCGCGGTCGCATAAGGCCCATCGTAAACGCGAAGAAGGCCTGACGTCCAATGATTTAAATATCTCAAAGTTGGGATGCAACCCATTTTTCATCATTTTCAAGTTTGAGCTTGGCCTAGAGGCGATTTGGAAGAGATATTCCGTTCCAACTTCATAGGTTAGTCGATGTTAACTTGTTTCCTCCCATTTTCATAAACAACCATTGATTTTAACCTTTAATCTATGCTTTTCCGCGGAAGAAATTAGGGATTTAGGTAGAAATTGAAAATTTTGAGAAACTGAGACTTAGACCTCAAATATAGGTCGGATTTCGAAACTAATCACATAACCGGGCTCGGGGGTGAATGGATAATTAGGTTTTGGTCCGAATATCGGGTTTTGAGCAAGTGGGCCAAGGTTTACTTTTTCCAAATATATTAATGATTGAATCTTTTTCACTCGTGGGTAGTTTCTAAATCTTATTTTTAATTATTCGAACTATATTTTGTTAGATTTGATTGGTTTGGAGGCTAATTCTAGAGGAAAACCCGCGGTTGAGGATTGATTTGGTTGCGGAGTGAGCTAAGTGTCGTGGTTAACCTTGACTTGAGGGATCAGGATTTGTTAGTCTATCTACTACATGTTTTATGTGTGGAAACAACGTATATGTGAGGTGATGAGTACTTATATGTTGTTATTGGGTTAAAGCATGCATGTGAAACTTGTTTCTTTGTATTTTATTGCTTTGTTAATTATGATATCCATGCTTAGGTTGTATTATTACTTTTTTGATTATTTATTTCATAATTATTGCTTATTTCATAGTTGTTGAATATTTTTGGAAATTGAAGTTTGGTATCATGGAACCGTATTTGACGATAAATGTATTCTCTGCATTATTTATTATTCGAATTCACATTATCATTATTATATGGTGAGAAAGAGAGTAAAAGCACGAAGGGTGATGCCATGCCATTGCATTTACATTATCATTATTACATGGTGAGGAAGAGAGTAAAAGCATAAAGGGTGATGTCGTGCCATTTCATTTACATTGTCATTATTATATGGTGAGGAAGAGAGTAAAAGTAGGAACGGTTATGTCATGCCATTTCATTCATATTATTACTACATGGTGAGGATGAGAGTAAAAGCATGAAGAGTGATGCCTTGCCATTTTTTATATCATTGGTTTGATTGATTTTACCGGTATTTATGATTTACTTGGTTATTTCGTGATTTCATACATGTCGTAGTTGTCATATTTTCCCTTTTTTGCATGTCCCCTCCCAGTTTGTGCATTATCATTCTCCGTTATTATTGTTGCTTGATATAAACTTGTACATGTTTATTTATGTAGGTGTCTTGTCATAGCCCCGTCACTACTTCGTTACGGTTAGGCTCGACAGTTACGGAGTACATTGGGTCAGTTGTACTCATACTACACTTTTGCAATCCTTGTGCAACTACTGGTATTGGTCCTAGCGGCGCTCAGTAGCTTTTGCTCGGATTCAGTCGCTATTAGAGACTTGAGGTATAGTTGCACGGCGTCTGCAGCCCTGAAGTCCCCTTCCCTTCTATCTTTACTATTTTATTGAGTTACAAAACAGTTGTATTCTTTTCAGACCTTGTTTGTAGCATTTCTAGATGTTCATGTACTTGCGACTCCATGTTCTGAATTATATTTAGACTTCGTTGTTCGGTATTATTTTACTCCACTTCATACTTATATCGTTATCATTGTTGATATTTTATTTTCAATTGTTAAAATTAGTTACTTATCTGTTTCACGTCAGCTTGCCTAGCAAATAGATATTAGGTTCCATCACGACCCGGAGGTTTGGATTCTGGGTCGTGACAAGTATGATGACGAGGATATGAGTCAAGGAAGTGGAAAACTATGAGATGAGATTTTTTGGTTGGGAAATAAATGACCTTTAACATTAGTATAGACATGTAAGTGTACAAGACAATCTTACTTGAGGCATTGACTTTGTGAAGTCTACGACGAATAGTAGAGGCTTGAGAATGGACTCACTCCTAAGTGGGGAAGAGTCGGACATGTAATTTCACCTTGATGTAAGGGTTGGTAAAAGAAAGATCTTACCTACCGGAGAGGAAAAAGACAAATAGAATTTATCAAATATCTTCAAGGATATGGAAAAGTACAAGAATAATAAATGAGGTAGTACTAAGGCTACAAGCTTGTGCAAGTGAAAGAGGTACGATCTCAATATCGTGAAAGTTAAAGAGGTCGAACTTCAATGTCCAGGCAAGTTAAAAAAGAACGAAAATGTAATTCGAAAGCATTATAGAATCTTGAGGCCGCTATGACCCAACTTGCGTACTTGAATACTAGTTTCAAGAGATTTTTTTTTTTTAAAAAAAAGAGGTTATATGCACACACTTTATGCGAGATGAAACAGGGAATGGTTTTTTTAGGGTATTACAAAATAATGTGTTGATTATGTAAGCTAGAACATGGTCAGTAAGTGAAAGGGGCACCATACCAAAGGGAGTATTAATCTTTAAAGAATATGAGTACCATCGGTGTTGCATCAATAACCAAGTGCCGAGGGTCTACAGGTTGTGGTAATTTTGTAACGATAAGAATTTTGGAAGAAATAAAACGGAAAAACAGACTTTGATATTCAGATATTGATGGTCATGACATGTCACAAGCTTGGTAATAGTGTGGAATAAATATTTTTTCATAAAGTGGACTTATTAGTTATGTGAGGAGTAACTTGGCATTTGAATACTCTCTAATTGTGATCGCCATAAAGGAGAGGAGGTAAACTATGTTATGGGTACCAATACGATAAGATAATAACATTGTAAACTTATAAAGAATGAAGAAACACACTAGACCGATATGGATGACTTTAAGTTGAAAGAGTCTTGATGGACAGATGGTGTTGGGAAATAAAATATGTAAGATGAGGCATGATATTGTAATTCTTCTTATGAGAAGGATTAGAAAATAGGATATTCACTCATAAAGAAAGTTCATAAGTATGAATTTGAAAATAGAGAACGTGTATGCAACGTTACTTCAACTGTTGTGGTGAAATCTTAGTTCTAAGAGAATTAAACGGAATGTGGGAATAAAAATAAATGTATAACATATCAAGAATAAAGTTTTATTAGGATGAAAATCACTAAGAACATGAGTTAAGAAATATAACGTGGTGTTCTTCAAAGGGAATTACTAGTGAAAGATATAATGAGGCTCAGATGGTAAAACATACTTTTTGGAGGTTGTATGAGGTTTCTAGAAAGACCGGGGGTCACACGTGAGTTTGCATTGTTACCAAAACTACCTTTGGTTGCTTAGATCTTACAATTGCCTAACAACGAGAATATACGAACGACGAGACACGTGTGATTCATGGGGTAAATAAAGTAATAACATTAGAGGAAATGCTATCTTCTGATCTTGACAGACATGTTCATGTATTGAGAATGGTAGTTTGATTAATGAGGAAGAACCGGTTGAGAATCTTGTGATGCAAATTCATGGATTGAGAAGAATAGTCATAAATTCAGTTAAAGTATTATAGCGTAATGATGATGTCGAGAAGGCCACTTGAAAAACCGATGAGGCAATGTGAAAATCAGATATTGTCTCTTCTTCATGACTACTAGTTATTGTTCCTTGGAATTTTCTTTTAGTTTGATATGTATCATGCTTATTCCGTGGATAAAACGAATAAATTATTTATCTTTCTTATGAGTTGAGATTTGGCACATTATTGATGTGGTTGATTCACTTATTGCCTACGGTGTCTAAACCTGTCTCATAGTATAGATTATATTATTGTGATGTCAAGAGTGTCTAAGAGATCCCTCACATGCCATTTCACTGCAACCATTGAGATAAATGAGTTATTAAGATATGAGGAGATTCCTATAGCTATACTTGATAGATAGGTTCGGAAGTTAAGAACAAAAGAGGTAGCATCGGTTAAAATGCCATGGTGGAATCATGATATTGAGGAAGCAATATGGGAAGTAGAGGAGGACGAAAAATATACCCTTATTTATTTCGAGAGAATGAAGCTTAGGCTTGAGTTTTGTACTAATATACGTTATATTTAACATCGAGACTTCCTTGAAATCACTTATGATCCGGTAAGGTGTATTAATCATTATTGGTAAATATAGATGCATTATGTTGAGTGTGAGCCTCTGGGTCCGCCTAGCTATATATGCATATCTTGCTTTTGTATTCGGCTAACAGGTGAAATTCTTGGGATAGTACTGTTTATAAAGGAGACTGCGAAATTTTTGAGAAGTTGGAGAGTTATTAAAAAGGGATGACTAATAAGAATTCAATTGATATTGAGTCAACGAGGGTCATAGTTGGATCTTTGAACTTAATTACGGCTTCGGCTTGACATTCGAGGACGAATGTTTTTAAGTGGGGGAGATTGCAAAGCCCCATAAATTTTAAAACATAATTGAGCCTAATTCAAGTTTAAGTGAATAATAAGTGAGACCTCAAAGGGCATACGGACCCACACGAGAGTAGCAAGGTCATTGAGATACTTGATAATAAAGTTCATAAGGGTTGGAAGTCGCTAAGTTGAGTGACTAAATGCATGACTTTGAGGGTTTAGCAAATAAATGAGGATGAGAATTTTTTAGCCAGGCGTAGCTAGGATGTGTAGCTAAAACCATGAAGAAGAGAAGAGGTGAAGGAGAATTTTCATATGTGCGTAGCTATGGAGCATAGCTAAGCAGCCAGGCGTATCTAGGATGCGTAGCTACACTGGCATGCGTAGTTGGAACCAGAGGGAAAACAAGAAGAGGTTCAGATGTGTAGCTAGAGTGTATAGCTATGCACAGCTCCTACACACCCAATTTTCTATTAATATAAGAAGGCGGGGAGAGAGAATTGGAACATGATTTGTGAAGTTGTGATATTTTAGAGAGAGAAAGGGTTAACCCTCACATCTAATACACTTCAAGGTACAATTTCTTGGGACATCTATGATGTTATAATATTATTATATATTAGAATTAATACATACAACATAACCTTTCTAAATTAATATTCGGTAATTTAATAAACTATCTAAGATAATATTTTTCTCCGGTCCCAACTTAGGCCGGTGGAAAACATTACTGATTTCGATAAGATAGCAAGATAATATATTTTCAGAAGACCCCTATATAAATATATGGTCCCATTAATATTATGAATTAATAATTCTTTAAAATTATAAAAATATCTAAGACAATTTATTGAAATATGATTCTAGTATTTTTTATTTTTTCTTAAAATTTAAATCTAGTTGAAGCTCATTTCTAACGTTTCTTATTTCATCCAAAGGTTATGGTGTTATCTTCTTGAAGTGCACCAAAATATTGTGAAGAGTTCTAGACGTGATAAGTGTTTCCTTACGCATCACTGGTTCCAAAGGTATTGTATCGTCTTCAACTTCATCGTCAACATTGTTTTCTTGGATTGTATCCACAATTTCGTCTAATCTTTGGACCTATGAACATGTATCATTTTCACCTGGGTAATCCAACAGGCTATTGACACCCATTTTATTGCGGTGACTGAGATATTTAATAATGACCTCAAGTTCATGAATGTCGTTTTCACGAGTGGGTTCATTTAAATTCATTGAGGCTTCATCACCCGAATGGATTTTGCAGTGTCAAAAATAATTAGCTATTATCTCTTGTTGAATATTTGCCGTCCAAGCAGCGATCGCAAGATTGATAGCATCTAAAACATTAATCTTTCCTGAATCAGTTTGTCCCAGCTCATAGTCTTCTAATATCCTATGGTAAAATCTATTGCGATAACACATTTTGAAAGCTCTTATTATCCCAGCATCACAGGGTTGAATTTTTGATGTCATCTAGGGTGGCAAGAAAAGCAATTCAATATTTTGTAGTCCTTCAGTATTTCTTGTATGTGCTGGACAATTATCTACCACAAGTAAAATTTGTCTACCATACATTTTGTAGTCAAAGCAACGAATATATTCATCAAAAAAGCACATTTGTCATCCATGCTCTTTTGTTTGCACGATAGTGACAATTCAAGCTGTTCATGTTGACATTATTGAAGCAACGTGGCTTTGCATATTTTCCAATAATTAATAAAGGAAGTAATTCAGATCCATCTTCACTGCAACAAATAACAACCGTGAGCCTTTCTTTGTCCTGCTTTCTTCCTTCAAGTTGTTTTGTTGCAAGAGAATGATCAGCTTGTAACCTGTAAACAAACCAGTTTCATCCATGTTAAAAACGTCTTTCATAGGGAACTGGTTTTTTTCTTATGGACTCTAATTTCATCTCCATGTCATGTATATCAACCGAACCACTCTTTCTGAAACGACAAAATGACTTGATACCAGGTCTTAGCTTGCATTTCTCCAGCCAACCTTGAGAAACATTGTGCTTACAATCTTGTTGATAATATAAAAGTTTCAATGTAGCCCTCGCCTTCTCCAATATTAACTCTCCAGTTATATTCACACGGTCTTGGTATTGGAGAAACCACTCATAAATATCCTTCTCCATGTCTGTATATTTTGCTGGCTTGTGCCGCTTGATATTCCTTCCTTTTTCTAAGTTAGCCAAAAGATATTTAGCTGATCGTTTGAGTATATTTGATATCGTACCTTGACTAACTTTTAAATGAAAATTTTCATCAAGCTACAACTGCAAATCTTTTTGAGTGAATGTAGAATGATCACTTTTGTACTCACATGATGCTTACATATTTGATCTCTCATTGTTGATTTTGTGACACCTTTTAGATGAGAAGCCATTGTTGGGTACGGTATGAAGAATTGTTTATGTTGCTTATGTAGTTTATTCTCTCACTATCATACATTGAATATTTTTAGTAAAATTACAATGAATTATATTTGATTATTAAGAAACAATGAACATTACCATGATTTATTAATTCCAATGAATAAATAATGAACATTACAATGAATCATTTAATAAAAAAATATTACAATGAATCATACATCATACATTGTACTTTATGTATAATGAATTTATTTTTTTTATTAATTTAATAAATATGATGCATAAATTAGTAAGTTATAATGATTTTGCTGTAATCAAACTTATCCTTCATTGAATATCGAAAACACTCTTTAAATTAATAAATATTAATTTATCGATTAAATAATACCTCTACAAAATAATAATATTTCATGGTTCCGACAATATTAGTTTAGAGAGGTTCTACTGTATATAGATCAAATCCATATGAATTCACTTGAATCTTGAAGAATTACCAAACACTAACAAAAACGAGACTTTCTAGGTTGCCTCTCAAAAGGTAAATTCTTCTAATCCAACCTCATTTATGAGATATAAATGTGTATATATATGGTATTCTTGATATTAAGAAGTAGTTGAATGTGAGTAATGACGAGCGCAAAACAAACACTTAATTATGTTCTCTAGTTGAATATAGTCTAATATAATATCGTATCCACAAAGATTGGATTTAAATAATATTTTCATAGTTCTTAGCTTGATTGTAATCCAGGAGAATCAAATATCAATATTTATATGATTAATAACTAAACGTAAATAAGAATCTAAAGCTATTGACTAATGACGATCGCAACAAGAGTAAGCAAGGAAGTTATCAGTGGGAAGAAATAGGGGTTGATAGGATAGGTTCAAGATAATTATTTGGGATCTAACTCTAGATAATTCATTTCTAATGTTTAAGTGAGTCCCCCGCGTTCACTCAATTATTAGTTCAAACGTTAGTAGAAACTGCTCTGTCGATTAAGTCTCAACCTCACAAGATGAACCAATTTAAGCACATGAAGATATGCAAGAATGCGTAGTGGATTGGTCTTTAGGAGAACCTCTCTCGATTATCCTCCTAACTAGATTTGATCAACAATTCAACTAGCCTCTTTCGATTTCTAAGAAGAATTAATGAACTCAACCAATAATATATTGCAAAGATATCACAGGTTATGCCTCTCTCGATTACATGAACAAGTGCATATAGATGCAATAGTTAAATCATCCAAAAATGTTTCAATACATAAGAACTAGAGTTATAATCTACAAACAATCATCAATACACCAAATCCATCAAACCCTAAAAAGAACTACTATATAGACATGGATCAATTCATCACATATAAAATTGAAGTAAAGGAAAACATAAAATGATCCAAACTCGGGTCTTGAGTGAGGATTGAATGATGAACTCCTTGTTCTTGTGTTCTTCCAACTCCTCCTTAGCCTCCTTAGGTCGAAATTATGTCAAAATTCCAAAAACATAAAGTTTTTCCATGTATTTATACCAAGTAGGGTCGGGCCCAAACGAAATCACTTTTTCCTACACAAAATAGGACAACTACTCTGTAAAGTTTGCACATGCGCATCGCATAGGGTGATGCGCCATGCGGGGCATTAGTGAAAAATCCATAGAGTTAATTCTGACATGCATCAGGACATTTGCACAAGCGCGGCACGCCACGCGTAGTCCCACGCGCTGCACCAGTGCATTTTTCTTAGGATACGGATTTTGCTTGTGTTTTGACGTCCAGACTTGGTCCTCGACCCCCGAACACAATCCCGGATTTATTTGTTGGGCTTCTACTCAAACTTCAAAGCTCCAGATCACTCGAATTCATTCCATAACATCTACATCACTCGGAATCATTCTTACAAGGCACAAACAAGCAATAAGTGTAATGACCCGGCCGGTTATTTTTAGTGTATTTGCCTTGATCTCCTATTTACTGCTTTCCCCGTATCTCTTTCTGCTTATGTGCCTTTTCGGGAGGCTTTGGTTGTGTTTTCGGAGTGTTTTGGACCACTTAGTCCCTAAAGTTGTAGCTAAAGTTCTAAGATTTTGACCGTAGTTGGAACTATGTGAAAACAACTCTGGAATGGAGTTTTGTTGGTTTCACTAGCTTCATTGGGTGATTTTGGACTTAGGAGCATGTCCGGATTGTGTTTTTGAGGTCTGTAATTAAATTAGGCTTGAAATGACGAAAGTTAAATTTTTTTAAAGTTTAACCGGTAGTGGACTTTTTGATATTGGGATTGGATTATGATTCCGGAAGTTGGAGTAGGTCCGTAATATCGAGTATGACTTGTGTGAAAAATCTTAGGCCAATCGAACATGGTTTGATAGGTTTCGGCATCGGTTGTAGAAGTTTGAAGTTTCAAAGTTCATTAAGTTTGAATCGGAGGGTGATTCATATTTTCAACGTTGTTTGATGTGATTGGAGAGTTTGACTAAGTTCGTATGGTGTTTTAGGACTTGTTGGTATGTTTGGTTGGGGTCCTGGGGTCTTCGGGTGTGTTTCGGATGCTTAACGGATTGAAATCTGGTGTTTTCGCACCTCACACATGCAGAAGGAGGAGCGCATATGTAGATTTGGGAAGCCCAGGTTGGGTTTGCAGGTGCGAGGAAAATGCCGCATCTATGATGCCCGTAGATGCGCTAGAGGAACTGCAGGCGCGAAAGAAGACCATAGAAGCGGACCATTGTCCGCAGGTGCGACCACCTGATCGGAGAAGCGGTCCCAGTCACCTTAAGCCATTTTCCGCACCTGTGATGGAATTTCCGCAGCTGCGTCATCGCAAGTGCGACTACAGGTCCACAGTTGCGAGATCGCTGGGAAGAAAAGGGAAAATTTCGAGGGTTTTATCTCATTTTCATTTTGGATCTTTGAGAGCTCGGATTGAGGCGCTAATTCAGGGATGTTTCAGAGAGAACTTTGGGGTAATGATTCTTAACTCGTTTATTGTTGTATTCCATTAATCTATAGTTATTCATCATTTAATTAAAGAATTTGGTTGAGAAATTAGGGAAAAAGTTGGAAGGTTCTTCAAATAGATTTTTGAGTTTTGATTCGGATTTTGATATCGGATTTAGACAATTTTGGTACGAGTGAGCGCGTGAGTGAATGAGTGTTCATATTTTGTGACTTTTACCTGATTCCGAAATGTGAGCCCGGGTCGATTTTTTGGGGCGATTTTCTAATTTCTTGCTTTAACTTTGGTTTCATTAATTAGATTAGTTTCTTATAGTTGTATTTATGGTATGTAATTGATTTTGGCTAGATTTGGGCCATTCGGATTCGAATATTTGTGAAAGGCATTGTTACAGATTGATTGAGCTTAATTCGAGGTAAGTGGCTTACCTAACCTTGTGTGGGAGAAACTTCCTTAGGATTTGGTACTGTTGTGATATGTGAGCGTCGTGTACGTGAGGTGACCAGTACGTACACGGGCTATTTGTTGCAAACCCCATTTTATTTTACTGAGTAACAACCTGTTTTTCCTTTAATTTGAGTTATGTTGTTTAAATGAGTTTTAGTCTGTTTTCATTCTTAATTGAGCTATTCCAATAGGTGTAGTTATCCTGCTTAGCCTAATATTGCATGTCTACGTGCTTTAACTTTGTATTTGAACTCTGTGATGCATGCCTAGTTAATTTCCTGCTTTTCCTTTTTCTTTATCAGTATAATTATAAAAATCTTGTTGTTAACTGTTGTATTTGTCGGTTTGAGCTGTGTGTTTACTTTTGAGACTACGAGGCGGATTCTCGGGAGTTCTCCCTGCACATTTACTTTTGAGACTACGAGGTGGTACCTGGGGAGTTCTCCCTGTATATTTACCTTTGAGACTACGAGGCGGTTCTTCGGGAGTTCTCCCTGTATATTTACTTTTGAGACTATGAGGCGGTTCCTCGGGAGTTCTCCCTGCACATTTACTTTTGAGACTATGAGGCGGTACCTCGGGAGTTCTCCCTGTATATTTACTTTTGAGACTACGAGGCGGTACCTCGAGATTTCTAACTGCATATTGATTTTGGGACTACGAAACGGTATCTCGGGAGATCCCCAGCTATTTACCCCTGTGTGTTGTATTGTTGCCTTGTTGTGTTTACTTTTGTTAAATTCTAGTCTCTTATTATACTATATATTCTCCTACCTTATTTATTATTTACCAGTGGGCCTGACATGACCTCGTCACTAATCGATCGAGGTTAGGCTTGGCACTTATTGGGCACCGTTGTGGTGTACTCATGCTACTCTTCTGCATATGTTTTCGTGTGCAGATTTAGGTTCATTATACCAGCCTCGCTATTAGTTGTGCATTTGCTGCTGTTCCGGAGTAGATCTGCTCGCATCCATAGACCTAAGAATCTCCCTCTATCCTCTCCTATGTTAACCACTTCTTGTATTCCTTTTATTAGGCTCTGGTGTATAGAGATGCTATTTTCCTTCTGTAGCTTGTGACTTACAATGTTCTAGGTTTTGGGAAGACTATGTATTTATAGAGTATTGGTTATCATACATGCCGAGTGGCATTGTTACTAATTATTCAGTTATCCAGTGCTGTTAGTTGTCAAGTTTTACTTTCGTTTTGTTATTTTTCGCAATTTGTTAGGCTTACCTAGTAGTAAAGACTAGGTGCCGCCACGACATTATACGGATGGAGTTTGGATCGTGACAATAAGTACAAAACACTAGCGATTAAAGCTCAAACACAATAAAAGTGCAGTAAATTAGAGTGAAATATGTGACTAAAATACAAGATTATAGCCTACCATCAAGTAATTATGAAACCCTAGTTGGATATTGATGGTTGGTGATTAGGGACGACATGAATAGTAACTTGGGGTATTAAACAAAGATATATTTAGTTTTTTATAACCCTAATAGAATATTAAGTACTATAAAGAAGATTGTTACGAATGGTCGAACACATTTTGTAGGAAAGATGAACCCTAAGTACCTATAGTCAAAAGTAAACACTAAATGGGTATTGTTGAGCAACTCTTGACTCATGTTGGAGATAATTGTGTAGATTGTTATTGGTTGAAAACGTTGGATACTTGTGGTAAAGGTTTTGGAGCATATTGAGGTATGTTGAAACCTACTACTTCATGGAGTTTTTCATCCTAAACGCATATCGTAAATTTATTTGGAACATAACTTCTAATTGTGGATCCTAGCTGGTGGGGACGAAGGGGCTGAGATTTGCACAATTCCTTGCATTAAAAATAGTTAAGTATTATTCATGATTTATTTTATTGAAAATATAAAGTGTAATAGTTTTGAAATATCTTTACATGATGGAGTGGTACTTGTTGAACTAAAAGACAAATTCTCATTATGTTAATTTCTTTTGACATGAAATTGAAGAAGGTTTTCATTTGATTTTTGTTCAAATGGTTAGATCAGTTAGGAACACTGCAATTTGATTTGAAGTTGATTTCTTTGAGGCTTATAAGCTATGAATTTATTTTAAAAAAGTCAAATGTTTTGGGAGTTACTAGTGGAGATCGCCGACATTTGGTTTGAATTTTGAATTTGTCACCATCAAACTACATGTACCAGGTAGGGAATCATTCCAAGGTTAAGCCGAGGTTTGTGGGACAAAGTCACCTAATTTTGTGGGAAATTGGTCACTACTAAATGTAATGAGGTTAAGTCGACTCGTACGGTACTACGGGAAGTTTCCCGGACAAGTATGGTCAAATATTCGGGGCTCGGTTGATCACCTAGTGTTGTCTGTTATGTCGGTATCGGGATAGTGTTCCCGATAAAGGTAAGACCTCATGTGATATTGGTTGAACTTAAATTCTAATGGATATTACTTTAAAATATATTTTTCATGATTATTTCATTTCCTTGTTTAATTTATGAGTTGATATAAATGCTTCCTTGTTATATCAATGCTTTCAATATCTATTGATCTTCTTTTCTTATCTTGTCCCGCTCTCTGGGAAAATGATTCATGATTCATACTAGGCATGTGGAGCTTAGGCGCTTTGGCCAATTGTCCATTTCTGTCTTCAGGCACCGGTCATAAGCAATATAAGCTCGTGGTTAGGATAGCTCCACATCTATAACTTATACTCCCGGAGCAATATTTACTTTATACTTTTGAGTCACTAGGGCCTATCTCGATCGACTATATTCATTCTGTGTCATAGAGATTTCATAAGCAGTTGTAGTTTATTCTTTTGGGTTGTAAGCTTTGGTTACTCATATAGTATGTATGAATGAACAATTACATTTATGTATTTTGTTTAAATGAAGAGAATTTTTTTAAAGCTAAGTTTCATGCATGGGTTTATTGTTTAAATTGCTTGAGTTTCAAAAAGCTTCAACATGCATATAAGAGAGGATTTATATATGGGTTTGGTTCACTCGCGTCGGGTAGTGTGCCAAGTGTCAGCCACGTGGATCTTGGGACGTGACACAGGTAAAGAGAAAGTGTGGTTAGAGGCTAAAACTTATTAGGAATATATAAATATATGTAATGATCTGGCTAGTCGTTTCATAAATTTGATCCTCGTTCCCCTATTTGATGCTTCATGTATGTGTATATATTATTATGTGACTTGCGGGAATAATTGGTTTGGTTTTGGGAAGGTTTTGGATTAAATTAGGACACTTAGTTCCTAGTTTGGAAACTTAAGTTGTATGTGTTGCCCAAGTTTGACTTTTATGTATTTGACCTCAGATTGGAATTTTGATAGTTTCGTTAGGTCCGTCTGGTAATTTTGGACTAAGGTGTATGTCTGAATTTGGATTCAGATATTCCTAGGTTGATTTTGATCTAACCGGCGAAAGCTGGAAGTTTAAAGGTTTAGAAGTTTATAGGTTTGACTCATAATTAAAGTTGTGGTTATCGAAGTCCGTTTGGAATTCCGAGACTCGAAGTAGGTTCGTATAGTGATTTATGACTTGTTTGAAAAATGTGAGGTCATTCCAAGTCGTTTAGGCTTTTAGGCATAAGTTTGGAATTCAGTAATTTGGATTAGTTCATTAAGCTTCAATTGAAGTGCGATTCATTGTTTTTTTATGTTATTTTTGTGTCACATTAGGCCTCGAGTAGGTCTGTGTTATATTTTGGGACTGGTTGGTGTGATTGAATGGTGTCCCGAGGGCCACGGGTGCATTTTGGATGAAATTCAAACCATTTCACTCATGTTTGGAGTGCTAATTATCTGGGTTATGGTGTTCATCGTGATCACAAAAGGGTTATTGCGAACGCGGTGTGTGTTTGTGGCTGGCCATTTTTTGTTCTTTGTGTTCGTGAAGGTGAGGTTGCGATTGCGGGCTATGGGGAGCTGAAGCTTTGCGTTCACGTTTTGTGGGTCGCGTTCGCGTAGAGTCTGTGTCAGGATGGGAGGTCAGGTGGCTTAGCCTTCACGTTCGTGAATGATCAAGAGTTAGTAAAGCGCGGTCGTAACCAATTGATCACGTTTGCGTAGGCTCTTCTGAGGAAGCTTTTGATTTGTGCTTCGCGATCGCAAAGGGGACTCCTGGGCAGACTTAAATAACTCTATCTTGAGGGTTGAATTATTTTATCATATTTTTAGATTGGGAGCTCGGTTTTGGGCAATGTTTGGGAGGATTTTAACAATTTTGATTAGGGTAAGTATTCTTCACTCGGATTTGATTATAATTCATGATTTCATCCTTGATTTTAGCATTTGATTGATGAATCTATGTAATGCAAATTAGGGATGTTGACAAAAAATTCCTAAAATGAAAATAGGGATTTGAACCCCGATTCAGAGTCTGATTTGGATGAAACGTGTATGGTTGGACTTGTATTCGAATGCGTGTTCAAAATTTGTGATTTTTGTTGGTTGTCGGGAGGCAGGCCCCGGTTGAATTTTCAGTTGACTTTTTTATTTTAGATAAAGGTCGGAGCTTTATTAAATGGAATTGATTTCTATAAGTGTGTTTGATATTATTGAGTTGTTTTTGCCTAGATTTGACCCCTTCAGAGGCGGATTCAAGAGGCAAAGGCTTTTCAGAGTATTAGTTTTGCTTATTTTGATATAAGTATCTTGCCTAACCTTGTGTGGGAAAATACTCCTTAGGATTTAGCATTGATTGTTTATTCGTGTTACATGAAAAGCGACGTGCACATGTGGTGACGAGCGTGTACATGGGTGCTATGTGTGGTTTATGTCCGAATTAGGCCGTAGGCTTTCAATATGCCTTAATTTGATAATGTAACATATATGAAATATGCTTGAAACCACATGATCATGATCGCTACATTGGGCTTAGCCAGTCATGTTTTATTGTTGAAACTCCTCCGCACATTTATGTTATTGTCATGTCCTTGTGCACTTTGTTGTTAAGATGCGAGCCTATATCTTGATGCAACTTTGGGTATAGATGTTTTGTGATATTGTAGCACATGTGGATATATTGTGTGGGTTGATTGATGTTGTGTGGAGTATAAGGGTGTCGAGATGCGCATGTGGCGACATAAGGGAGGCCTTCCAATATTATGCGCATGCGGCGAGACAAGGGTGGCTTATGCATGTGGAGAAACATAAGGGATGCATTTTATTGTGATGCGCATACGGCGAAATAAGGGTGTTATTCCCCAAACCTGGGGAGGCATGGCTGGCACCTAGTGCCATACTCTGCATGAGCATACCACTCTATAATTGTGAACTCTAGAGGGGTAGCCCTCAACATAGGCTTACGAGGATTACCTGCATGCTGACAAAAGCAATCAAGGCCGACGGGGCCATATTCGGATTCATCTAAAAATAAATATCATATACATAACTAGGTAGGCTGATGTTACACCCTATATTTTTGTACGTAAAAGTGCGTTGTAAGCAAACAAATGTAGGACCAAAAATGAGATCATCTTTGAAAGTATATAAAGTAAGTTAATCATGTTATCTCAGAAGCTAAAGGAATTGAAGAAAATAATATTTCGTCGAAAGTCGACAAGTTGGGAATGTTATAACATATTCTTTTGGGGTGAGACTAGGGTGCTTAGCATGATATGTAGGTTATGTTATGAGTTATGTTAGTCATATGATAGTCATGTGTTGTGTTTTGAAGTCAAGCGTGTTGTGGAACAAAAGTCGATGAAAGTCATCACAAGTTACGTTCATAAGTTTTACTGAAATTTGGGTCAAATGTAACTGTGCTTTTCTCCCAATATACTTAGCTTTACGGGGTGTTCCACCCATAAAATAGAATATTTATGAGTCTATTTTCTAACACATTAAACTGTTTGTCAATATGACATTGTAGTAGAGAAATATATGTATTTTTGCGATACTGCGCAAGCTGCTAGGTGACAACTAGTTGTGTCACCTACTTGCTTAAATGAGAGTCCGAAAATGGGCCAGTTCCGGTCGTCCAAAGAGACCTTTTCAAGGCCTATTTCGTTCATATAATACACTGATAAGAGGGTACAATGACCAGACCTAAACCTCTGCAAACATCCTCCGGAAAATTACACACAAACCCTAATCGCATTTCTCTCCTTTTCAAGTTCAAGTTAGAGGTAAACACTAGAGTTTGAAGAACCAATATAGGAGCTGAGTTATTCAACAAATAAGGTAATTTTACTGCTCTTTTTTATCCATTCTTTCTTCTGGAGATGTATAGAAAGTCGTTCTATACTTATAAGAATTCACAGGACGGTGATAGGAAGCCGTGAGTTCGAGTTATTCACTTGTAGCGGACTGTTTTGTGGATTGTATTGTGTTTCTGTTGGATTTCTTGTTTTACTACTGTTTTATGGAGTTTTGGAGGAGGTAGGATGTGGAGAAACACGACATAAATTCTGGGTGGTGGGCTGGTCGTTTGTCATAACATTTTCAGGCTGCTTGATACTACTACGGTGGTCGTTTTGTGTATTAAGCGATTGGTGTGTGTTGGGCAGTTTTATAGTTTTTTGTGGTGTATATAAGGTTGAAAAATAATGTATATATGTTAATATAATTGTTTTCTTGTGTTGTTGGTGTTATCTTGAATTTTGAGGAAGGAAAGATTATAGGGGAGATGCAGCCTGTTTTAATACAAAATAAGCTTGTCGTTCGTTGTGCGATAGTTGTACCTTTTGTAACTTAATGATAGTATTATTATCGTTATTTTATATTAAGGTGCGAAGAGGCGAGTTTAACTTAGTGATTACAAAGATTGTGATAAGGTATGTTAAGGCTAAACCTTTCCTTCAATTTGGCATGATCTCGTAACTACATGTGTTTGATAACGAGACATAAAGAGAAGTTCGTATTCCTGACTTATGTACATTATCCTAGTCTCATAAGTTTCAGTATTCTTCCTTACCAGGACTTTATATTCGGTTAAGTATTGTCTTCTTCCAGTCAAGAGGGAAGAGGATCTATATATATATATATATATATATACAGTATTTTCACCACCATCGAGCTATAATCGATGGGCAGACCGCTATTGGGCAACCTCTTATCAGATGGTTAGTTATATACCGAGCCTACTGTGGTCGAGCGCCTATGAGAGAGCCCATAATGGCCAAGATACCTAGCCTAGTATGGCCGAGCGCCTATGAGCGAGCCTACTATGGCTGAGCTGTTACACGTATCGAGCATTATAGGGGCGGACATTTATTTTACCTACTATATTGAGAGAGTTAAGTCAGTATCAGCAGGTAAGTATATCTCCAGATCATCTTTGACTCCTAGTTACTTTCAGTTATTATATTATCAGTTCAGTTTCAGCCTTAAGTTATTTTATTGTCTTACATACTCGGTACATTATTTTGTACTGACGTCCCTTTCCTGGGGATGCTGCATTTTATGCGTGTAGGTCCAAATAGACAGACGGGTAGACCTCCTCAGTAGGTGTTGCCCGAGTTCAGCTTGATTGGTAAGCTCCACATCTTTCAGAGTTGCCGTATCTAGGGTTTTATGTACATATTATATATATGTGTATATATGTTATGGGTAGGTCGGGGCCCTGTTCCGATCACAGTACATCCATCAGTAGAGGCTGGTAGACATATCCTATCAGTTAGTGTAGCATGTTGGGCTTGTAGGCTTTATATGTATAATTTTTGGTTTGTCAGTTGTAATAGTTATGACGGCCTTGTCGGCCCAGCTTTATATTGATGTTTAGTCAAAGCTAGTTTTCGTTCTGTTTTATATTCTGCTTTGCAATTTATCTTGCAATGTGGCCCCATGGCCAAAGTATGACATTGTATGTTTAGAGTCCCTCAGTCGCAAGTTAGTACGCTATGTTAAGTGAGGCACCGGGTGCCGGTCTCGCCCCTAGGTTCGGGGCATGACAAACATGGTATAGGAGTAGTTCTGTCCTAGGGAGTCTACAAGTCGTGTCTAGTAGGGTCTTGTTTATAGATGTGTTATGTACCACATTATATAAAAAGGAACTACAGGGCATTTAGGAGTTGGTTACCCTTCTTTCAAATCTAAATTGTGATGTAGAACTGAGTTATAGGAAATTTGAGTTAAACTTACGTATTGGTGTTTGCATACATAGATGACAATGGCTAGGAAGACTACGACTAGTTAGAGGAGAGACACAGTTGTGGGTGAGGGACCATCCGGGTACCTCCAGTAGATGGGGCATAGTATGAGGCCCAGGGCGAAACCCCTACTCAACCATTACTGCCTCTTCCACCACTTGAGGAGATTCCTAGGGATACCACACATCTAGTTCCCCCTCTACTTCCATCAGATCAGGACTTGAGGAGTGTGGTGCATTTGTTGACACAGTTGGTAGCTACCTAGCAACATGCTAGGGCAACAGCTAGTACAGGATCTTCTGAGGGGTCTAGGAGTTTAAGGGTCCGAGAGTTTATTGCTTTTAGTCCCCCAGAGTTCACGGGGACATATCAGAGGGAGCTCCCGTAGGATTGCATAGATAAGCTTTATAGGATCTTTCGGGTTATGCATGCCACGGAGAAAGAGGCAGTTGAGGTAGCAGCTTTTTGACTCCGAGATATAGGTATCCTTTGGTACGAGGGATGGGAGAGGTCCAGGGTACGTGATGCACCTCCAGCTGTTTGGGAGAATGTTTTAGATGCCTTCCTTGACCAGTACTTACCGCGGGAGATCCAATAGGCTTGAGTCGATCAGTTTTTAGCCCTCAAGAAGGGTAATATGAGTGTTCGAGAGTATAGTCTCCGTATTGACTCATTGGCCAGATATGCATCATCCATAGTTGCTACTATGTGGGACAGGATCCACAGGTTTATAGCAGGGTTGGCCCCAGAGTTGACTGACGCATGTGCCACCGCTGCATTAGAGGATAGTATGGATATCTCCCGGATTCAGGAATTTGCCTAGAATATAGAAAGGGGTAGGCGTCGATAGCAGGGTACAGAGAGGACTGAGCAAGGGCAACGTAAGAGGATGAGATTTGCGAAGTCTCAAGAGCAGTCTTAGGGTAGTTATAGGCCCCAATACTTCGGACGGCCACCTAGGCCTCTGCCACCTTAGTTACAGGGTTACAGGTATGTCTGCTATACTCAGTCAGGACCAGTTGAGAGATCACTAGCGTCGAGTTTATAGAGACACCGAGGTTTAGGGCAGACATGGTCATTTCTGCCGCGGTGTGATATCTGTGGTAGAGGACACTTGGGCCAATATCGAGCAGGTTCTGATGCTTGTTATACATGTGGGCATCCGGGGCATATGATGTGAGATTGCCCAAATAGATATTTTGGGAGTGTGGCACAGCCAGCGAACTCGACGACAAGATCATCTATGTACGTGCATCCTTCAGGGTGCAAGTCTCAGTCTTCGGCTGGTAGAGGTCGAGGCAGAGGTAGATGTTATAGTTCAGGTAGTAATCAGAATCGTAGCTATGCTTTAGTGGGTCGGCAGGACCAGGAGTCTTCACCAGGCGTTGTGACATGTATGTTAACCATTTTCTATCATGATGCTTATGCCTTGATAGATCCAGGATCTAGTTTATTGTATATTACCCCATTTATCGCAGGGAAGTTTGGTATAGTGCTTGAAATACTAAGTGATCCTTTTACAGTATCTACACCGGTTGGAGAATCGATTATTGCTAAACGGGTTTACCTAGGTTGTATGGTGACAGTTTGTAGTCGTCGGACCTCAGTCGACCTAGTTGAGCTAGAGATGATAGATTTTGATGCTATCATGGGCATGGACTTGTTGGCAGCTTGCTATGCAACAGTTGATTGCCGAGCAAAGGCAGCCAGATTTCATTTTTCGGGTGAGCCAGTCCTTGAATGGGTAAGTAGTACAGCGATACCTAGAGGTAGGTTTATTTCTTATCTGAAGGAGAGGAAAATGATTGCAAAAGGGTGCATTTATCATATTGTGCGAGTTAGAGATGCAGATGCTAAGATACCTACACTTCAGTCTATTCCATTAGTCAAAGAGTACACAGATTTGTTTCCAGATGAGGTTCCAAGTATTCCTCTAGAGCGAGAGATTGATTTTTAGCATCGATTTTCTTCCGGGAACTCAATCAATATCCATCCCTCCGTATAGAATGGCACCTGCTGAATTGAAGGAGTTGAAGGAGCAGTTAAAAGATTTGCTGGAAAAAAGTTTCATCAGACCCAGTACCTAACCTTGGGGTGCACCAGTAATGTTTGTGAGGAAGAAAGACGGCTCGCTGAGGATGTGTATCGATTATAGGCAGTTGAACAATGGTAACCATAAGAATAAGTATCTACTTCCAAGGATCTATGACTTGTTTGATCCATTGCAGGGGGCTAGATGCTTTGCAAAGATAGATTTGAGGTCGGGGTACCACCAGGTTAGAGTTCGGGAGAAAGATATACCAAATATAGCCTTCAGGACCTGATATGGCCACTTCGAGTTTCTTGTCATGTCCTTCGGGTTAACGAATGCACCCGCCATATTTATGGACTTGATGAATAGCGTATTTCGGCCATAAGTTGTATGCTAAGTTTTCTAAATATGAGTTCTGGTTGAAGTCTGTAGCATTCTTGGGGCTTATTGTATCCGATGAAGGTATAAAGCTAGACACTTAGAAGATTGAGGCCATGAAATCCTGGCCCAGACCTACCACTCCAACAGAGGTTCGTAGCTTTCAAGGCTTAGTAGGATACTACCGGAGGTTCGTAGAGGGTGTTTCTTCCCTTTCGGCACCATTGACGAAGCTGACTTAGAAAGCGACTAAGTTTTAGTGGACAGAGGCTTACGAGCGTGACAAACATGGTATTAGAGCAGTTATGTCCTAGGGAGTTTACAAGCTGTGTCTAGTAGGGTCTTGTTTATAGATGTGTTGTCCATCTTATTACTTAAACATGAATCTACAAGGCATTAAAGAGTCTTCTACCCTTCTTTCAAATCCAAATCATGCTATAGAGGTGAGTCATAAGAGTTTGAGCCAGGACTTATGTTTTCTAATGATACCGAGATAGTTGTAATTAGAATGATTATAGCTACCTGGAGAGCTAATATAGCAACAGGTAAGGGAACTAGTAGAGGGGGAGTTCTTTATGACGTGGCCCGGTTTGAGGCCCTCTATCAGATCGTGCAAACCAGGTGTGAAAATTTCCTACTTAAGACCCTAGGATGGGAATATCTAACACATCCCACGAATAGCAGGCGATGTGAGTATCAGAAGGTAAAAGTATAAGTATCAGCAGGTAAGAGAAGCAAGGTGAAGAATGGTATGAGGTACCAAGTTAATAAAGATTATTAGTATTTCCAATTCAGGCAGAGAAATATAAGCATTCTAAGTTACCTTCAACACTAACAAAGGTATGTACAATTGGCCACACTGATCTCAGTTATGCCCTATAAGAGCTAACATATATAGTTTAAGAGAAGTATATGATATCAAGATCTAGCTGGGGTTAAAGTAACCCAAAATGGTGGATGGATTGTTAGCGTTAGCTGACCTTTCCGAAGGATATTGTAAACGTGGTAATAGTTGTCCTTATAAGACACTAAGGTGGTGCACTATAGAATGGGTACTAGAATGTTCAGAAATTTCAGAAGATAGGCACTGGAATCCTAGAAGGGAGAAATATTTACCTTAGTATGATTCCTGCCCTTAGTAAAAAGTGAATGTTAGGTGACCTGAAAAGCAAGTGAGATGGAGCAAGGGGAGCTAAAAGAGAAATAATGTTTTGTTGAAGTTCTTAGAATAAAGTGATAGCTAAAAATATTAGCAGGAGAATAAGAAGAGAGTAAATAAAGCATTATGAGTAAGATGTGATGAATGAGTTATAACGGTAAATCAAAATATGACAGGATAACAGAGTCTATAGTCAAGTGAAGGAAAAGAGAAGGCATGACAGGCCTTGAGATAATAATAGAGTATAAGCCATAAAGTTATATCCTCATTTCAAGAAATCAGTTGGTGACTCCAATGTGATTACCAGAAAGCTAAGTTAGATCCACCGAAGTAATATAAATTAGTATGGGCTAGTAAACAAGGTAAAATTGAACATGAATTAGGGACCTAAGGATTTGAAAATAGTCACATCATGAGAATTTCAGAGATTGCGTTCCAGCAATAATAGAATGGACAACGGAAGAATAACCTTTAAAGGTCATTCATGAAGATGATTCCCTAAAGCAAACACTATGAGTAGAGTTATGCTTAAGGGACTAAGTGTGCCAGTTACACTAGGTGTCACCCTCGTGCGTAAGAAAGTCAGTTATCCCTAGTACAAAAGGGTTACGGCAATGCGAGAAAGAGTCATTGAAAATGTGAAAAGACACCCAAGATGAAGAGGTAAAATATATATAGGTAAATATTCATAGCATTAAATGTTAGTACTCCGCTAAAGGGGGAAAGATGGTGTGATATGGTATTAAGTCGGAGTAAAGTGGTTCAGGTAACTATGAAATAGTAAAGGAAGAAAGTAGTAAAAAGGTGAAAGGGATGAGATTGCATTTATTTAGATCCTACAGATATGTCATGACACCAGAGCATTATGCAAGAATGACGTCGGGGAGAGGAAGTAAGGGTTCCCAGCCAGGATGTTATTGATAAATAAATGCAAATGGACACTTGATACATAAGGAGCCGGTGTGAAAGGTAAGTTAAGATAAAGGAAATAACCCAAGAAAGATTACACGGAATATAGATATCAGAATGCACCAACGAGTAGTTAGTAGTTGATTCAGGAAGAGCCTAGTTATGTCTAGACAAGAGGATACAGATAAATCAGCAGATCATGCAAGATTAACATAGTGAACCCCATCATTGGGAATTCGGTCAAGCAGATATGACATCGTAATCGTTGCGAAATATTCAGAGATAAGTTGGGGTAGTTAAAGGTACCTATAAGTGTTACAGAAATAAAGGAGAGTGCCACTAGGGAGACAATCAAAATTTCAGTTCAGAAGTAACCCTACGAGCACAAGGGCATAAAGGTAAGTAACTAAGGATAACTATAGGCGAGTAAGAACATCAAAATTTTGGTCGGGTATACGATGTAATAAGCTCGCAACTTTACAAGAGTAAGAGGGTCTCCCCTAAGTACTACAACGAAAGACTAACTGAGGAAGGCTTCAACCTAAGCATAGTAACCTGAAGAAGAAATGATCTTGTAACAACCTTCTCACTGCAACATTGTATGTACTCCATAAGAGAGTGGCACCAATGGTGACTAATGTATGGGAAGTAAAAGCAAAAGTAATATTCGAGATCATATGAGTTGCATGAAATTCCGATATGTGTGAGCACTAAGATATGCCAGGTATTCTTGCAACAAGTGGAAGAACGACTACAGAAAGTAATTGCTTATGTTTAAAGACAGCTGAGAAGGCACTAAAGGAACTACTCGATCTATGAACCAAAGTTAGTTACGTTATGACCGCACTTAAGAATTCAGAGCAATATATATGCTGACATTCTTACAGTTATAGGAGACTTTAGTATAAGTTAAAAGAAAGAATTGAGTTCACGTCACAGACAAAGGCTTGAATTGTTAGATGATTATAACATGGATGTTCCATAGCATACACGAAAGGCTAAAGTAATAACTAATACCTTGAGCTGCAGATTAGAAGAAATTTTAAGCGTATGTAAAGGCTGAGAGAGAAGAGGAAGCCCGAAAGTTACAATAACTATGTAAATCAGGAGTTTGATTATTAGACCCAGATAATTATAGAAATCATGGCTCAAAATAATGCAGAATCACTCTTAATATCAGAGGTACAAGAGAGATAGTATAACCATCATTTTTTATAATAGCTCTACGATAAAGGCAGTTAGAAAAGTACCAGCCTCATAAGAAGTTAGTATGAATCTCACGCCGGATTGTGTATACACTAGAGGTGCAAGTATTATAGTAGAACTTTAAGGTGTGGATGTGAGTTCCACCTATGTGGATGAGAGATTATGAAATCGAGAGAAGATATGATGAGCTATTTAAAGGTAAGTAAGGTAAATGTAAAGGAGGTAGGAGATACTCAAGTGCAAAAGGTTGTGAATAGTCCAGACTTTAGATAAAAGGCTAGAAGAACTATGATTTATTATCCAGAAATGATAGTGGTGTCGTCACTAGCATATCTTCCAGCCTATGATTTTCAGGTACCGAGAGGTATAATTAAGAGAGCAAAGAAGAGTTAGAGATACGGTTATGTATCACTTGAGGTTCTAGAATAACATAAGGAAATCTATGGTTCTAGCAAGTTAAAGAAAGATTGCGAGTAGTATAAATAGATATATGTAGATCGCAAGCTAAAGTATGGTAGAGCGACAAGGTTTTAGGTAGACAGGAGCAAGGATAAGAAAAGGTGAGTGAGAAGGTAATGATAATAGGTAAGGCCTCGGGCTTAAACCCATCAAAACAAGAGAGCTGATGGTTTCCGTAAGTTATAGAAACCTCAGTATAGCCTGAATGAACTAGGAGGAGTCTAAGAC
Organism: Nicotiana otophora; assembly: GCA_000715115.1. Lineage (NCBI taxonomy): Eukaryota > Viridiplantae > Streptophyta > Magnoliopsida > Solanales > Solanaceae > Nicotiana > Nicotiana otophora. The sequence continues at coordinate 214,401 of AWOL01S0006536.1, read as the reverse complement.
TAGAAGCATTTAGATGAGACAGAATGCTGCCCTGGTAGTAGAATAAGAGTGCTAGTGTGATAAATGATAAGAGGATGACGTTCAGGCATTCGGTTGAGTACTGATTCACAGAGAAGGGATTTCACGAATTGTACGGGATTATAATACCTCCATAATATGAATTACCATGAGATGCTATGAAATATAGTTATTGAAGTATAGTATCGGCCCTAGGTGGATCAGGCAAATATCTTCAGATGTTCCTTGATGAGACGCGAGTCCTAGTGATAATGTATTACATAAGAGGTTTCAAGTTATCAGTGGTAGATTATAGATCAACATTAACGTGAATAAAAATAGATGGATAAAAGTTCCAAAGTATAAGATGAGATTAGGTTGTCATTCTTAAGAGGAACAGTAACTAGGAAGCATTAAAGGACATAGATTTATACATATAGGATAAGCAGCAAGAGAGTAACGTAAAGTTGGGCAGCATACGTCAATAATAATAAATCGAAGTAAATGTTATGGTATAGTATGACCTATCTAGATGCAGTAAAGCCATGCAGATAGATAACCAAGTCTATGAAATAATATATAGCAATAGTCCTAAGTTAGACAAAGTGAAAAGAGAAGAACTTCAATTCACCTATAGATGCCCAGAGGGACACCATGTCATAGTTCTGAGTATTTTCACAAACTGAGGCCTAAAGATTGACTAAAAGCTGGAAGAAAAAGGAGAGAAGAGTCGCATAGGTGCGCGTACAAGGATAGAGTCATACATGCTACATGACAGAAGGTAGCAACAATTACGAGATTGGAAGACTACCTTGAAGCATACGCAATTACCTTCACATGTTGCATTAGGACACATCCCAACCGACATAGCCCTCTGGACCCTCTGGAAGTATTAGAACTGGCGCTGAGGTCAACCTGTTCTTAAGCAAACAAGGCCACAGTACTAACATACAAAATATACAAAACTCGTCTACAAGACTCTAGAGATAACAGAACTATATCATGGTGGTGACAAGGACTCGACCTACCCATAGAAACTATGTATAAAAAATGGACTCCAAAGTCTAGACCTGGTAACTCTGGGGGAATGGAGCTTACAAATCGGGCTGATGTTTGGTTGTGTGTACTGGGAAGGTCTATCTGGCTGTATATCAGGACCCGCATGCATAAAATGTAGTGTCCCCAACAAAAGGGACATCAGTACAAAATAATGTACCAAGTATGTAAGGCAATAAAATATCTGAAATCCGAAACTGAACTGATAATATAATAACTAAAGTAATTGGGAGTCCAAAATGATCTTACGATATGCTTACCTACCGATACTGACTCAACTCTCTCAATATAGTACGTAAAATAGTTGTCCGATCCTATACGACGCGGTACGTGTAACAGTTCTGCCGTAGTAGGCTCGCTTATAGGCGCTCGACCATACTAGGCTCGGTATCTCGGCCATTCTAGGCTCGCTCATAGGCGCTCGGTCACAGTAGGCTCGGTATATAACTTACCATCTTATCTCTCTACTCTCTTGACTAAAAAAAGACTATACTTAACTGAATATAAAGTCCCGATGAGGGAGAATACTATAACTTACGAGACTAGGATAATGTACATAAATTCAGGAATATGAACTTCTTTTTATGTATCGTTATCAAATACATGTAGTTATGAGATCATGCCCAAATGAAGGAAAGATTTAGCCTTAACATCCCTCATAATATCTCGTCCACTCCTCAAGCTAACTTAACTTGCAGTTCCTGTGTCTTAAAGCAATGAACAATACTATTGTCATAATATGAATAATATAACTTAACGCATTTGAATGATACACTTTATAAAAATGGAAAACACCTCCCCTGTTTATATGATTTCCCACATGTCACAACAGCCAACACTAGCCAAAAAGCATCAACAATACTCATAATAAGCGTTTCAAAATAATTTAACAATCCCGACGAGCGGCATGCTCGGTTTACGATCAACAACATAGAGTCTGGATCCAATTTCTTCTTCATGAATCTTATTAAAATATCAATAATATTATACTTAAGTTTACCACACCATTTTAATCCCAAAACATCATAAGAATATTCTTCAAAATAGTCCCCACACCTAGCACCTTAACTTTTATCGTCAATCACTTATTTTTCATATTTTGTTCTTCAATCAACTTAATTAACACCTAGAAAAGCTAAAACAAAAACCGCTAGACATAACCTTATCAAATTATTTCTCATAATTTCCATCCACCACAAACCATATATGTAGCCACAAAATAGTCCAACAAAAACATAACTATGTCTCATGTTCTTACAAGTGCTATCTTATGGTTTTTCACTCAAACAACACAACCAACACAAGATTAACCTTGGGAACAATGAATAAGATGTTATACATACCTTGTACAGAATCTACAACTCGAAACCTCATTACAACTTAGCTCACAATAGCCCTCAATCATACCACAACATCATAGAAGCATTCTCTTGTAGTCTTTAACACTTTTGATGAAAATTTGAGTAGATTTCTCTTAAGTTTGGTTCTTGGATCTTGGAGATATGTGAGAGAAGGGTTTTGGAGAGCTTATGGATGAAGCTTGGGCGAGCTATGACCAGAAGTGAGGCTGAAACATCTTTTAAAAGAACTAAAGTTAGGAGCCGCCTCAAGTGGGTCCCAACAAGGCTGCTTGTGCAATCTTACAAAAATGCAAATATCTCTCCACTCTGACATTGTATCGACAATGCGTTAGAAATTAGACTCGTATGTCTTTCATTTTTTGGGTGGATCACCTCGTAACTTCAAGTATACTAGGAGAAAATCTTAGTGATATTAGACCTAAAGTTATGTAAAATTTATGAACGTAACTTGTGACGACTTTCGTCGACTTTTGTTTCACAACTCGCTTGACTTAAAAACCTAACACACAACTATCATATGACTACAATACCTCATAAAATTACCTTCTTATCATGTTAAGCACCCTAGCCTCACCCCAAAAGTATGAGTTATAATATTCCTAACTTGCTGACTTTCAACGAAACTTATTTTCGTCGATTAGTTTAGCTTCTAATCCTTCCAAACCTCTTGGTACAAATATTTAATCATATTAAATATTTATAACCTAAAAGGTAACATGATTAACTTACTTTATGTACTTTCAAAGATGATCTTATTTTTCAAGCTTACGTCAATTGACTTATGATGTACTTTTACGTATGAAAACATGGGGTGTAACAAAGGGTGGAATTGTTGTTGATGTTATGTGATGCATCAGGGGTGTCTTTCTTGATTTTGTTTATGTGTGAAACGGGGTTGATATTTTGATTTCTTATAGGTTTCTTAAAAGACTCTATCTTGTATTTTAATGAGCTGTTAGATGATTTGACATGTTATTACTTGCCCCACTTCTTTGATGATTTTTTGACTAAAAATGAGTTTTTTACATTGAGTGGTTCTCACATGTTTAACGAGATGGTTGATATTGTTCTTCCATACATATATTTTGTTTCCAGTTGTTGATATATTGCACATATTTTTAACTAATGAGTATCACATGACTTGAACTTCTTCACTACTTCATGAGGTTAGTCTTGATACTTACTGGTTACCGATGGTGGTGCTCTCATACTATGCTTCTGCACATTCTTTGTGTAGATCCAGGTTCTTCTGATCAAGTGGATCGATAGAAGCGCGTGCTATCTTTTTGAAGACTTTAAGGTATCCTTGCTATTTCCGTTGCAGGCCTCATAGTCACCTTCTTTACTTTATGTCTATTATTTATGTATTTCAAATAGTATTGTACTCTTCGACACATGATTTTCATTCCAAATAGATCTTATGACTCTATACTACCTAGTTTGGGGGAGTTATATTGAGTATTGACGTTTTGGCCTATGTTGATCCTATTTCTGTTATAATAGTAATATTTTATCCTTTTATATCATGATCTGTTTATGTAGATTTTGCTAAGTGATTGGCTTACCTAGTTATAGAGACTAGGTGCCATCACGACCCTTGTGGTGGGTTTTGGTTGTAACAAGTTGGTATCATAGCCCTAGGCTAATAGGTTCTACGAGTAATGACCAAGTTTAGTAGAATCTTGAGGATCAGTACTGAGACGTCTGTACTTATCTTCGAGAGGCTACCAAATCGTTAGGAAATGTCCCTTTCTTTCATTCTGTATCGTGCAAATTTTTTTATTCCATGTTTGAATCTTTACTCTTATATTCTCTCACAAATATTGAGGACACACTCTACCAGATCGTTGATCGGATACACGTGCCCCATGCTAGAGCTGCGAGAGTACATGGCCGTGGTAGAGGCCGAGGAGTCTATAGCTAGAGAACCTACCAAAGTAGCAGTTTTGGAGCCTCTAGAAGTTCTAGTTGAGGATAAGTAGCTTGAGTATGTTGAGAGGGCACTTGAGGAGCCTATCGCTACGCCGAGGCTCCAGGAGACCTTGGCACACTTCATGAGTATGTTTGAGAGCTTGGCCCAGGAAGGGTTGATACCGGCTGCATCATCTACATCACAAGATTGGAGAGGAGCTCAGACTCCCGTCGCTCATACACAGAGCAGCCGACTCATGCTTATTATACACTGGTTATTGTGCCGGTACAACAGTAGTTGCAGTTCAGCCCGAGATTGAGCCAGTTGCATCGGTAGTGGAGCATAATAGGTTATAGAGGTTCCATAAGTATCATCCTTCATATTTCAGTGGCGAGGCTTTTGAGGATGCGTAGGGTTTCATGGACTAGTGTCACCGTATTCTGTATGCTATGGGTTTGGTGGAGTCGAGCGGGGTCGACCTTACTATTTTTCAGTTGACGGGGTCGCATATAGATGGAGGTAGACTTATGAGGCGAGTAGGCTAGTTGGCGTAGCGTTACTTACTTGGTCTTAATTCTCTAATCTTTTATTAAGGGTTTTTATTTCACGGGCCCGCAGGGATGGGTTACGCAGCGAGTTTGAGCAGTTGCACCGAGGAGGCTACGACTAGGTCTGAGTATTCTATGTGTTTTATAGAGTTATATCATCATGCACCTTCCTTGGTTTCCACTGATAGAGAGAGAGTCTGTAGATTTATTGAGGGACTAGACTATAGCCTCAGATTTGGGATGGCACGAAAGTTGGAGACTGAGACTCTATTCAATAAAGTTGTGGAGATTGCTAGAAGGTCGGAGCGTATCCATGAGAGGGAGAGGGGGGAAGCGGAGGCTAAGAACCATCGAGGTTTTGGAGGGTTTAGTGGTTCCTTCTCTTTGGTTTCGGCCCATCATGGTAGAGGCTTTGTCAGTCGACCAGTTCCGTCCATACTTCAGGTTACCCGTTGTGCAGCCAAAGACCCCAGGGCACTCATACCGGACATCCATCTTTTAGTGCACCTTTTGCAAGGGTTCTGTAACACTACATAAATTCGAATTAGTTATGGATGCGTTAATTGAGTATTAAGGTGACCTTTTAGACATGTGAAGTCCTATCGGGATGAGTATGGGATGAAATAGATGTTTTTGGAATCAAGACCGAGAGTAACATGCTTAAAATTCGATAGAATCGACTAAGCTTATGGGAGGTCCGTTTCACAATCTTAGATAGTGCAAGGCCATAAAACCTCACAGCTATGGACAATGCAAGGGCATTAACCTCGGCGCCCCTGACAGTGCAAGGCGCTGTCCATGGCATTAATCTTAGTTCCCCTGACAGTGCAAGGCACAGTAGTTTTGGCACCTCTGATGGCGCCTTGCATTGTTATTTTGGCTCCTCTGATGATGCCCTGTGCCGACGATATTTATCCGAACCACTTTTATTTCCTCCTCAATATTTGGGATGCGTACACTTATTTAAACCCTTCCTCGTTTCCTACAACCCCAAACACATATATTTGCTCTAGAAAGGGGAGATCGCAAGAACCCAACTTCCCCAAGGTGCTTCCATCATCCAAGATATTCGACCGAGCGATCGTTGTTGAGAAAAGAAACTCTAGAACTCAAATTCAAGAAGATTGAACGTCAAAAAGGTAATGTTTCTACTCCCTAATCATTTATAGCTATGAATTGATGAGTTCTTGGGAGAATAGTAGATGGGTTTGATAAAGAGAACCATATGAACTATGCTAGGGTTTTGGGTTGTTGACTTATGATAGTTGTAACCATTTAGGTGATGAGAAATGGTATTAGTTACATCTATTTGGGATTGTAGAGTTACCTAGAAGTAATAGAATAAGAACCTGTTGAGGAAAATACCAATTACTAAGGGCTATGAAGCTTTACGCCCATAAGGTGTTTGATAAAATGCCTAAGTGACTAAAACATGAGCATTAGTGCTAATATTGGTTCCTCTTGATATATATATATATATATATTGACGTAAATTATCGTTGAAAGAGGCGATGAACATTGTGATACGCTTAAAAAGGCCAGAGTGAAGGTATGTGAGGCTAACTCTGTATGTTTTGGAATGTTAATGATTCTCCCGACACTATGTTTCTCTTACAACGTTACTAATTGCCTCATAAATATAGTTAAGCTTAGCTCCTTGAATAGTTGCAAAGCTTTTATTCTCTAGTTTCGTAATTCATTCATGACTTTTATTTTGAATGTTGTGAGCTTAGTGCGTAATCAATATAGACTTGTATTTGATGCCCATGAGTCTGAGTCTAAATTACTAAGCATGTCCTAAACAGTTAAAGTTTCAGTGTTCATAATCAGTTCATGAATACATGTCTCAGTCTAGTCCTATTCAGCATTTCAGTATCATGTAGCTTAGTATGATTCAGTATTTATGCATCACATATTGCAGTATGATTCTCATTTCCTGATTTTAAATCCCTGAATGCTGAACACTTGTATTTGGGCTTGAGGCCGCAGTTTATGCTTTATGCATCTTTGGGCTTGAGGCCGCAGTTAATGTTTTATTCATCTTTGTGCATGAGGCTGCAGTTTATGCTTTATGTATCTTTGGGCTTGAGGCCGCAGTTATGTGTAAGTATACTTGGGCCCGAGGCTGCAGTTTGTGCACATATATATCTGGCATGTGGCCACAGTTTATTTATTCAGATAAACATGTGGTTCATCATTCAGAAGATGGAGTATTCATATCTTTACCTCCTTTGTTTAGTTATCAGTTATAATTTCAATTAAGTTATCATCATTTCAGATTCAGTTTCAGTAGTTATCATTTCACTTCTCAGTTCTCAATTCTCAGTTATCTGTTCAGTTTTAGTTTCAGCATTAACAGTTCTTTCTTTCAGTTGCTTTATATACTAATGCAGTTCAAATGTACTGACGTACCTTTTGCCTGAGGCTTGCATCTCACGATGTAGTTAATGATTTACAGGTTGACGATTCAGAGCGCTAGGATTCTCGTACCAGCTATTTGGTGAGCCCTAGTTCTTTCGGGGCATCATCATTACCTTACAATCTTCAGTATTTTTAGACAATCATTGGTTTCAGTACTTGATTAAAGGCTTCATAGATTAGAGTAAAAGTTAGATAGAGTCACGGGCTTTTCATGTTAAGCAATGTTGGCTATAGATATATTTCAGACTTATGTTAGTATTTCCTCACTTGATTTATATCATTCAGACTTTCAGTATGTCAGCATGTGTTAGATTATTTTCGCATTCAATGTGTGATGATATCACATGTTGATTCAGCCAGCCAGTTGGTTCGCTCGGTCACACGTAATCAGACATCGGGTGTCGTGTTACGTCCAAGCCCAGGTTCGGGGCATGACAAAGATTAGTATCAGAGCACTAGGTTCAAGTGTCCCAGGGAGTCTATGAAGCCGTGTCCAGTGGAGTTTCCTTTATATGTGTGCGCCGGCCAAGCATATAAACGGTTAACTACCAAGACATTCAGGATTGTCTCATTTCTTTCTATTCTAGATCGTGCCATTAAACTTAGTGCAATAGGTATCCTTCTCTTCCTATCAAATTCCAGATGTATCGAATGCCTAAGCGACGAGCAGGAAAAACCCAAGGTCCTAGAGAGGATGATTGCCCATTGATGTATAATTATGGAGTACAGGTCGGTAACAAATGAGACATGGGAGGATGTTCAAAGTGGGATGCACTGGATAGTAGAAAGTACAAAAGCAGTTATTAGGATTTACAGTTATCAGTTTACCTCAGTTACCAGTTATATAATTTTTTAGTTAGCAGGTTTATCGTTATTGAGTACGCCAGTATTAAGTTATTTAATTGCCATATCTCAAATCTTCAGTGTATTCAAATTCTGGTGACTTATGAGTATACAGTGATGCCTATGGGTGCTAAAACAAAATATAATTAATAGTGATTATAGTGAAATCTTCGCATGTTTTAGGTCTGGATTAAAATCCAAAACTCGCCAGATGGTACAGGAAGTGATTTATTAGATGATGGTATACTCTGAAGGATAAGTTTGTGTATGGTAGTGTATTTGTATGTGTTTAACCTTATAGAATAGTTTTATTTTAATTCTTTGAAATGGAGCCACAAGTTGGATGATGATAGTTCGGATGTCAGATCCCATGGTGTGTTAGGTTAATAATTTAACTGCAACGGGCATATAATTGATCACTATAGTTCTGGACAGAAAAGAGCTTAAGAGAAAACAACTAAGAAAATAAAATATACAAAATGAGAACCAAGAGCACCCAATATTGAATTTCAGGGAGTGATTTTAAGTTGTTCAGATATTTCCAAATCGAAACTAGAAAATATCACGTTACTAAGTTACTATAAGAGGCAGCTATTATTGTGAGATAAAGGATATGATAATTCCCCTTATGTTATGTGACTAAGTGTTTACCCTGATATTTATAGTCTGATATGATTTTGAAATGTATAGAAAGTTTGGGGTTAGATATTCCAATTTTGTTTAAGAGAGATGAAATTTACCTAAGTGTGATACATGTACATTGTACAAAAGAAAGATAGTGTGCAACCATAGAATAGGGTCGGATGATGATGGAAGATAGAAATAACCTTATGCTTTACTTTAGTTATTCAAAGCAGAACAAGAGAATATGATGCTAGCAGGTGGTTAGTAAAACAATAGTAAGTTTTGAGTAGATACAGTAAATTAACAATTTCAGCGGAGCTAGTACAGGTACGATATGATTTACTGAGCTAGGTTAACACTAGTGAGTGGGAAACAATTTGAAACACTGAACGCGTGTTAAAACCCAAAGATTTTAAGTTAAATCTGAAGTACAGTAACAATGGAAGAGAAAAAACTGTTAGGCAGCAAGAGAGCAAACTGCAGTAGAATAGCCTTTAAGAGTTACAGAAAAGGGGTTTCCCCAAGATTGTCAGTATGAGCAGAGTTAAATCATTAAGATTTTTATGATAGTTATAGATACATTATCTTTCTGTTTATGTAAGTAATTTAGTTTTTCCTAGTAAGAAAGACTTCTTAGAAGTAAGTCGGAAGATGAGTCATCGTTGATGTAAAGTGAAAAGATTCCTTATGTCACTTGGTATTGTACATTGGGTTTCGAGGTATAGTCGGGGCCTTGTCACCAGAACTTCCATACTACTCTTCTGTCACACTTAGAGGCTCTGTAGACATGCTGTGGTTGGTGTTCGATTTGTGGGAATGAACTAGAAACGTTTGTATTTGTCAAACATATTTTTCCCTCGTAGCTATGAACTTGTAAATAATGCTCCTATAAATAATGAAAAAAGAATGTGGTACACTTTACTCTTCTCAGGTCTATTTCTTGTTACTAAATCTTTAATTAATCATAGGTAAGTTGGGTAGAAGACATCAAGTAGGCTTTCTTGACTGGGATGCCTCGGTCAAGCGTCGGTCGTGCTCCCCAAGGTCGGGGCATGACAATTGAGTGGTTCTCACATGCTCTACGAGATGGTTGATATTGTTCTTTCTTACATATATTATGTTGCCAGTTATTGATATATTGTACAAGTATTTTACTAGTGAGTATCATATGACTTGAACCTCGTCACTATTTTATTGAGGTTAGTCTTGATACTTATTGGGTTTCGATTGTGGTGTACTCATATAATGCTTCTGCATATTCTTTGTGCAAATCTAGGTAATTCTAATCGAGCGGATCGATAGAGAGGCGTGCTTGAGCTTGTTGGAGACTTCACGGTATCCATGCTGTTTCCATTCATAGGCCATGGAGTCACCCTCTTTACTTTATTTCTACTATTTAAGTATTTCAATCAATATTGTACTCTTCGAGACTTGATATGCATTCTACGTAGAGCTTATTACTCTATTCTACCTAGTTCTGGGGAGTTATGTTGAGTATTGCTATTTTGGCCTGTGTTGACCCTACTTCTGCTATTATAGTAATATTATGTCCTTTTATATCATGTTCTATTTATTTAGATGGTGCGAAGTGAATGGTTTACCTAGTTTTAGAGACTAGGTGCCATCACGACTCCTGTGGTGAGTTTTAGGTCGTGACAATACCTAATCTTGGTTTGAGGGGAATTACCTTAGAAAATGACCTTGTTTGCTAATTGTAATATATTGTAGGCAATGAATATGTGAGCTGACGAGCGTATATGCGGGTGTCATATTTATTCATGCTCGGGATAGATTTTAGGCTTTTTATGCCTTAACCAGTTGTGTGTTCTTCTTCTTGACTTATGCTTTATTTAATTGTATGACTACGTGACCCTATATATTCATGCTAGAAATCATATTTAGGCTTATGACATCTTATTTGGGCATGAGGAACTATTTTTGAAATTGTTGATATACATGATTTTGGTGTAGTTATACTTTAAATCATGAGCACACATCCGCATCTTTATATCATGTCCTTGTATATAATTATGGTTATTTCCTGAGCATTTGCGCATATCCTTGGATATGGAGATCTTGATACGGATTGATATGATTATGGTACATTTGAACATTCTGAGCGGATTGCTATTATTATTGTACCATGATTTATGCAGCGTGGTTATTGTGATATGGACTAAGGTTATGACACGTGAGTTATTCGTGTGGCATGTGGATATGGATCCATCCCCCTAGGATCTCCCTCCCATGTTATTCTCTTGGTGGTGAACACACAGAGTTTATGAGACACTGATGAGTATCACATTATGATGGTATTAGTTGATGAGTTGAGCGCAAAGGTGGAAGCTATGATTACTTAAGTGAATCATTTATGTCATATCATATATTTTATATGTTTTTTGTGTATATCTTCTGTAAATACTACTTGATGCCTTTGTGACATGCATCGATTGATGAGCGAGATAGGATGAATCATGTTTAAATTTCTATTTCATGGTACATTCTTCTGCGGTACTGCATGTCTTTCCATTGCCTTGCTATGTATATGCATAAACTATACGGGTATATTCGTTAGCGGGTATCATATAACTTAAACCTCGCTACTATTTCACCGGCGTTAGTCTTGATATATATTGAATACACGTAATTTTTATACTCATACTATACTTTAGAATAATTTTATACATATCCTGATGTTGGTCCTAGTGGTACTCAGTAGGAACCTAGGAGCTTGATTGGAGACTTTCCGGTGAGCTGCTGCTATTGGATTCGCATCTTATGAAGTCCCCTTCTATCTTACTTACTGTTTTCTTGTTCCAGATTATGTACTTGAGACTATGTTGTACTCGATGTAGTAGCTCATAAATTCGTACTATCGGATTTTAAGAGATTGTTGTAGTATTTTCGCTTTTGGTTTGATGTTGTAAGACTATTATGTTTTATTTATATCATGACAGCAATTTATCCTGTATTGGACTTGTTTTGGTGGATTTTGGATGTTAGCTTATCTAACGGGTTGGGGTTAGGTGCCATCACGACCATTAATGAAATTGAATAAAAAAAGTATTTTGACTTTCTAACTAATAATGGTGCTTCCGATGAAAGGATATCATTAATAAAAAAATAAAAAAAGATCTAAATTAATAATGATACTCTTGTGGCAATAATTTGGAGATTCTTATTTTGGAACGGGCAAACTTCAAAAATAGCCATTTTTGGCTTTATAATTAAGAAATGGCTGCAAATATAAAATCATTGAAAAATAGCTAATTTTCGAACTTAAAAATGTGAACTCCATCATTGGACCAAATGCAGAACACGGACACGGAGATTCATTTTTTGAAGTTTGAAACGCATGATATTATCATGAATTTTCACTTGTTTAAGTTAGAAATTCATGACACAATAATGATATTTTCGCATTAAAAGTGATTACGTTTCAACGATTTTTCAAGCACTAAAAAGTGATTAGCTTGTACAATCTTTACTTTGAAACTCGTTTAGGTCAAGTGGATCACTTACTTTTACAGATATGGCTCAAGAATTTGGGCCAAGGGCAAGTTTTACATAATTTTAAAGGCTTTTTCCAGGACTCAGGAGATCGCCTTGGGGCCTCTCATTTGGATGTTTATATGGGCTAATTTTGATCAATAAGAGTTGTACTAAATAGAAACCCAACTATTTTAGATCATTTGGCTGAAAACTTCTTTCAAGTTACCATATGTCGAGCAAAAGAAATTTGCCTAACTTTAATCTTATACGTGGTACTATTTTGTTATCGGTTTGGCAATGTTACATAAGGGGTCGTTTGGTTAGCAGACAAGGTTATCCTGCGATTATAATTCTGAAATTATAATCATAGGATTAATAATTCGGGATTATTTAGTGCTATACACTTCTTTTGGTATTGGATAAAAAATAAGATATGTAATGTATAATTGAAAACATGTGTTTGGTTTATAGCTGGATAAATTTTTGTTTTAATTTTAATCTTGAATGTTCCACCGGCTTAGAAGAATTGTTCACTTCACGTAAACTATAATGGAGGTAGTTATACAATATTTATTTTCTTCTTTTTGTTCCTGGACATTGCTGTTGGAGATGGGAAATGTGTAACGACCCGACCGATCATTTTGAGCTTTAGCGTTTCATTCGGTGGTTTGAGACTTTGAGTAGCTTCATATTATGTTTTATGACTTGCGTGTATAGTTGGTTTCTATTTTCGAGCAGTTCGGGATTGATTTGGAAGAATAATTCTCATTTTAGAAGTTTTAAAATGGATGAGTTTACTAAGTTTTGACTTTTAGGTAAACGGACTTGGAATCGGGCTTTAATTATTCCAATAAGTTTGTATGATAATTTTGGACATGTCCACAAAGTTCCGTTAAATTCCGACGAGTTTTGGATAAGTTTGGCTTGTATGGTAATTGTTTTCGGTTTCTGCGTCGATTTGAGCATAAAGGTTACCATATTGAGCAAACGGCCTTTGATTCGTGTTTCCACTACACCATTTATCTATACGGTAATTTTGAAACCATAGCAACTGAAATCATCAAGTTTCGACATTGTATGAGGAATTTATGATCATTTTACTAAGAATTGTGTTGCTAGATTTTTTTCAGATTAATTACGAACATACCACTGAATTCGTATTTAAAAATATGCACTATTTCTAAGTATTAAAACCAACATATCTCCTTTATTATAAGGTCAAATAGAGTGATTCAAAAGTCTAACTTCACTAAAGATTTACGAGAAATCCATTGGAGGCCTCAAAAGTTAGTTTTGGGATTATTTGGTACAAGAAAAGAGGCAGAACAGATGAGCATTTATGGCTATTAATGTTATTGGAGTTTTTCTCATCTTAAAAGTCCAGGATTGGGATAATTTAAGGATGTTCTTCATGTTTGTTCCATGGGGTAAGGTCTAAACCATAACCTAAGTTATTTTCATTGATTCATTCTCTTAATTTAAGCTTTAATCGATGATTGTAATTGAAAACGCATTTAATTCTTTAAATCAATACCTAAGGTTATGTCCTTAATTTTTAAAATTGAAAATGAGTTAGAGGCGTTTATTTCTCGATTCCTTTTGGGGTTTTGTTCTCCTATATTAGGAAAACAACATACTCGAAATTGGCGAGTTTTGTAGGAGTATTTTCGGGAGTTATGGGACCCAACTAGTATGGGGGTGGACACTTGGATTATGAACATCCAAGATCAATGTTTTGGCGAATGGGTTGAGCTATCGGATTCCGGTTGAGTCTATTTTTATTTGTGTGAGCTTATATTGGTTCGGGCTTCGCTCGGGTAAGCTTGGATTTGGAATCCAAGGCGAGCCCGACTTTGACTTTTATTGACTTTTTGGTTGACTTTGGGCTTTTGATTAAAGACTCGACCTTTATCGATTGGGTTTGTTTCCTTTGGCATTAGTTGATGTTCTTGAGTTGCTTTTGTCTAGTTTCAAGCCGTTTGGAGGTTGATACGAGCGGGTTGGCATTTATAGAGTACTGTTTGGCTTGCTCGGTATTGTTTTGGCTTTTTTTAGGAAAGTATCTTATTTAAACTTGATTGAGGCACTAATTGGCTGAATTATTTGTGATGGATACGTGCTATAGATGCGTACATGTATGGGGTTTGAGCCTATGTGCTAACACCGGGAATATTTATTCATGCTCGGGTTGTGCTTAGACTATGAAAAGCCGAGTATTGAATGTTAAGCCTTAGGCTATGATATTTCACATATTTGTAACATTGTGTGAACTATTTGAGCCATGTTTGAGGCTACATAAAGGTTTAATCCCTGAATGAACTTGATATTCTCTGATGAAATTGCTGATTTGAGCTACTATAGTACACTTTGCACAAGCCTACACTTTAGCATGTCATTTCTACCAGTCCACGAGAATGAGATTTGTTACTCACTTAAATGTATTCCAGTTTATTTTCTCCTATGTGATATGATTGGACTGGATGACTGTGACCATGCCGGGCAGATTGTGTTGTTATGCATGTGACCACGTCTGGCGGATTATGTTATTATGCATGTGACTACGCCGGGCGGATTGTGTTGTTATGCCTGTGACCATGCCAAGTGGATTATGTTGTTATGCATGTGACCTTCCGGTCGAATTATGTTGTTATGTATGTGACCACGCCAGCGGATTATGAGTATCGATACGTGAGTTGTCTGTGCAGCACAAGAGTTATCCGTACAGATCCAGATATTGATATTATGGTACGTGAGTTGTTCGCACGGATGCAGATACAGATATTATGACACATGAGTTATCCGTGCAGCACGTGAGTTATCTGTGCGGTTGATATTGATCCTATGACTGCGCCGGGCTGTTTATGATATTGAGTCTGTGACCACGCTGGGTTGGTAGCACGTCTAATTGACCGTGCTTGCGTGTGGATACGGATCCATCCCCCTAAGGTCACCCTCTTATGTTTCTCTCATGATGGTGTACACGCGGATTGTGAGGAATAGACGGGTTTCTGGTTGATGTGAGCTAAGGGAGAGCTGGTTACTATATTTGGATCGGGTTGTGCGCTGCAACGGACAGATATTTGGTTATTGTATTTCATCTTTACTTGCTCTTTCCTTGACTCTTTACCTGATTTACTTGCATAACTTCCTTATATTGTGGATTATTAACTGAGCAAAATATTTTAAACAAAGAATTGAGAGCATCAAAGTGGTTTTACTAGAGATTTTCCTGATTGATCATATATCTATTCTATACTTGTTGAAATTATGAATTGTACAGGCATTGATGAGTATCATTTATAGTTCTTGCTTCTTGTACCTCGCTGAAGTTAGTTAGTATACTTATTGAGTACATGGATTGGGTTGTACTTGTACTACACTTCTGCACCTTGCGTTCAAATCTTGGTATTGATGCTACTGCGTATGGCTAGGGCTGGCATCGAAGAAGTACCTGCGTTCTAGTTATGGCTATCACTAGTCCTTGGTAGGTTTAGATTCGAATTCTATTCATGTACATTTCAAACACATGTTGTATTTATTTCATTTTATTTTTGTAAATCTAAGTCTTAGTGGCTCATGACTTATACTACTAGTCCTTGGGGAGTTGTATAAAAATTAGTTATTTTATTTTTGACTCTCATCACTATCACTACATTGTGTTCTATTGTTATTTGGCATATCTAGCGGGTTGAGTTAGGTGTTATCACGACGGGTTTGATTTTGGGTCGTCATAAGTTGGTATCAGAGCTCTAGGTTCCTAGGTTCTATGAATTATGAGAAAATGTCTAGTAGAGTCTTGCGGATCGGTATGATGACGTTCATACCTATGTTGGAGAGGCTACATGTATTTAGGATAAACTTCACATCTTTCTATCCTTATCGTGCGGCGTTGATTCGGCTTGAAGAACATCTCTTTGAATTCCTTCCACTTACTCGTATGCACATGTGAGTGCTCTGTATCAGCTGTACATCGACGGCTTGTGAATTCCATGGATGAGGTGCGAGATGTGTTTTTTGTCTTTTGGTGATGGGCCAGTCTGGAGGACTTGATGCCCGGTTTGGACCGGAGCTTAGGCGCGGTAATTTTAGTTGTGTGAGCATGTGCTTTTGGACTTCTACGTCTAGTGGTGCCCCTATGAGTGGGATTAGTGGCTCGGTAAGTGGTTGGATGGTTATATGATGAGTAGGATATGACTGTGGGATGTGTTCAGATGATTTGAATGTGATGGGAAGAGTTTGATTGAGATGTGAAAAGGACAATTGGATGATCGATTTTTGTGAATGTGTCATACAGTCTTGAGTTATGAATGTTTCTGAGAGATTCTTTCGTGTTATTTTATTTGTGGAACGAAGTAGATTTTCATGTCTTGTTGATGAGTTCAGACTCAGGAAGATTAAGTGATTGCATAATAGTTGTGGTTGTAAAAGGGTATAGAGATGTTAATTTGAGGCCAAGCATGTGGGTTATCACCTGCTGGGTAATCTATGAATGTGTGATCCTTATGATGTTGTGTGGAGGCTTTTTTTTCTACCATTGGGTATAAGTGTTGCGATTTGAGTTTGAATTGGTTTAGAAAGTTGACCTGACCGTCATGAGGATGAATGCGAGTTTAGCAGATGATTTGAGCTATTATATAGTTTGTGTTACATGAGCTTATGAAGGATTTAGTTGAATCTCACTACGGTATTATGGTAGTAATAGAGTATGGGCATTGTGAGTTATCAAGTATTTTGATCCATGGCTTTGAGCCAAGTGAGGGAGTCTACTATCGACGATTTGATTGCATGGTTTCGTGTTGTATTGGTTTTGGTATAAGACATACTTGTGGAATGCTTATGACCTGCAGAGGTCGGATTTTAGGATGACTTAAGCAAGGAAATTTTTGGATGCATGGTGTATTACACTTTATGGGTATATGGGAATTATGGAATGATTGAGTTGTTATTTGTGAAGGATATAGTACGCATGAAGTAGGAATTTCCTCGGTTGCATTAAGGCAGGACTACTTCTTTCGGTGTTGTCGTGCTAATGGGCCACAGGTCGTTCGGCCCGTTTGGGCGGTGCAATTGAGATTTGAGTAGAGTGGATGACTCTTGAGAAGGTTCTAATGGATTCAAGATTTTTATTTGGCAATTGAGAATTGTTCGGATTTTTATATGGCTAGAATCTGAGATTGTCGAGGCTCGCGATATTTCTATAGCATTAAGAATTTTATATTTCAGTATCAAGAAGGTGAAGGAAAAGGCTTTAGATTCACAGAAGGTCTCTTCATAGTGGTTGTCTCAGTTATGGTACTTTTGGGGTGCTTAAGAGGGAATACATCGGCTTGTGAGCCTTAGGGCGGTGTGGTTTTATGTTAGGATCTCTTGTGGTGAGATTTGAGTAAGGATCGTGGTGTTCTGGCAAGGAGAAGTGTCAACTTGAGGGTAATTCGGAAGGAACTCGGAGAAATAGGACAACTTGGTGGTAGGTTGGATCAATACAGTAATGGATATGATATGTTATTTGGGTTCTTATGACGTGGTGAGTCTCTACATGTGTTTTATGGAAACACTCTTGGGTTTGGCGACCTGTGTGGCTTGGTTGAGTTAGAGAGATTCAGTTCTGATGGCTTTATTATGTGCAAATGAGTTTTGAAGAGTTCTCGATGGTTTCTACCAGGGTTTGAGATGGATATTTCCTAACGGTGTGAGGAGCATGTTGCGTATTGTGATTTTCTCCTAGATGGGATCATATGGAAGGTTTTTGACTGATCGGGTATGTATTCTGCTGGTCACTGAGAGTTGATTATGAGATTCTCATGCTTTTCATATGATGGCGTGATAGATCCGGTATGTTGTGTGAGATTGAGATTTGCATGTGCAAGGTCACGGTTCAGTTTTGAAGGGAAGGTCATGAATTCTTAGGCAACATGGACAGTTTAAGATGACTAGATGAATGCTATTACTACTTGGTATTGCTTGAGAAGGGTGCGTATTTCAGAAGGCGCACCGTGTTTTGACTTACGGATGCTTCATTCGTATTGCGGTACTCGCCTGGTTGATCGACTTTTGATGTTCAGATTTTGCTATGTGGCACGGAAGAATTATATAAGTATTTCTCGTGGGGATGATTATGTATGAGAGATCTATTAGTCATTCCAGCGGTGGAATTAGGATCGGCTATGGTGCTTCATGTGTTCTATAGATTTGGAGACTTGGAGTTCTCAGAAGCAGATTATTTCGGGGTTGCAGACTGTGAAGATGTGGCCAAAGTTAGCTAGATGGCAGTGCGTGCTATGGTTAGGTCATTGTTGACTTTTGAGGGCTATTTATCCATTTGGGGATGACTGAAGTTGATTTGGTGGCCCATTAGTAAGCCCGAGGAGGATGTGTATTCTACACCGGGTCAGATTTGTTGACTCAGAACAGTCAGTATTGAGGGGTGTGCCATTCAGTTAGAGTTGAGTTTGTTTGTGTTCTGATATGTTCTATGTGTTACTCTTCTATGCTACGAGGGCTTGTGATTTGTTGGTGATATGCATACATAGTGCGGTTCTATTTGGGCCTTGTAGCGAAATTCGAGCGAAATGGTGATTGGGGTGTGGAATGATTGATTATGCCTTGGTTATGTTCTTTTCGGGCTGTGGTATATTGTGTTATTTGCTTCTCCATGGTTATGGTCATTCACTTCGTGTACTTGATGTCGAATTACGCGTGGTTGTTGTTTATGAGGATTATGGCTTGAGGTATTTCACATGGACCGGTGTTTAGATGGGGTCACGCATTGCAGATGGGTTATGTTGGGATATGATCCTTTGTGATAAGATTCATGTGTCTTGGTTCTACTGTGTGTGATGGGTTCATAGCATTGTGTTGTGGTGGTGCTTGTTGAGCTTGCGGGACGGTTCTCTCATTAAGTCATTTTTCCATGTTTGTGTACACTTGAATTGTTGCTTACTAATAAGAAGATTGCACGATTTGCGGCTTTAGGTTGTAATTGTGTGGCATGTCAATAGAATAGTTGTGTTTGATGAGATAAAGCCATTGGACCTAGAATGGATACTATCGGATTTGAGTACAGTATGTTTGGAAGAATAATATTGGAAGTCGGCTTAGGATTTGGCTTTGGTTGTTGTCGGACGAGAGAGACCTCCATGACTTGTTGTCTGATGAGTGGTTATGAGTTTCTGCGTGTTTCTTTCATCATCGGCAGTGTACGAAGGTTTTGGGAGGAGGTTTTATTTGATATGAGATTTATTACCTATACCAAGTTTGTTTTGAACAGCTATTGTGAGCAGAATTATTGCTACGAGTATGCGAGCTATGTGGTATATCATGTGACTACATCTTGGGTTATAGTTATTACTTGATTTAGCATGATTAGAGTTATACGATGCATAGATGCAAGAATCGGGTCATATAATGGGTTCTGGATGTTGGGGATTTGGGTTTTAAGGTTTATGGACTAAGGTTGAAGTAAGGACCCTCTATTAGGTGGTGTTGTCGGTCTTATATGGATTGGAGTGACGTGGGACCACCCATGGTTATGTGTATGATGAGGGTATATGGCGATTTGATGGTTTTGGAACGACTCTAGGCATCTTCGAGGAAAATAACCCGACCGGTCGTTTTGAGCTTTAGCGTTCCATTCACTGGTTTGATACTTGCATGTATGATTGGTTTCAGTTTTCGAGCGGTTCGGGATTGATTTGGAAGAATGATTCTCGTTTTAGAAGCTTTAAGTTGGAAGAGTTGGCCAAGGTTTGACTTTTTGGGTAAACGGACTCGGAATCTGATTCCAATAACTTTGTATGATAATTTTGGACATCTCCATAAAGTTTGGTTAAATTCTGATGAGTTTTGGATAAGTTTGGGTTATATCTATATCGTAATTTTGGAACCATAGAAACTGAAATCATCAAGTTTCGACATTGTATGAGGAATTTATGGTCATTTTACTAAGAATTGGGTTGCTAGATATTTTCAGATTAATTCCGAAATTGCCACTGAATTCGTATTTAAAAATCTGCACCATTTCCAGATATTGAAACGAACATATCTCCTTCATTATAATGTCAAGTGGAGTGATTCAAAAGCCTAACTTGACTAGAATTTCATGAGGCATCTATTGGAGGCATCAAAAACGAGTTTTGGGATCATTTGGCATTACAAACGAGGTAAGACAATTAGTCATTTTTGGCTATTAATGTTGTCGAAGTTTTTCTCATCTTGATAGTTTGGGATTGGGAGAATTCAAAGATTTTCTTCAAGTTTCTTCCAATGGGTAAGGTCTAAACTGTACCTAAGTATTTTCCATTGACTCGTTTCCTTGGTTTAAGCTTTAATCCATGATTTTAATCGAAAACTCATTTAATTCTTTAAATCAAGACTTAGGGTTATGTCCTAAATTTTAAAAATTAAAAATGCGTTAGAGGAGTTTATTTCTCGATTCCTTTTGGGGTTTTGTTCTCTTAAATTAGAGGAACAACATACTCGAATTTGGCGAGTTTTGGAGGAGTATTTCGGGAGTTATGGGACCCACTAGTGTGGGATGGACTCGTGGGTTATAAACGCCCAAGAGTGATGTTTTGGCGAATTGGTTGAGTTATCAGACTCCGATTGAGTCGGTTTACATTGTTGTTCGCTCGGGTAAGCTTGGATTCGAAATCCAAGGTGGGCCCGATGTTAACTTTTGTTGACTTTTTGGTTGACTTTGGGCTTTTGATTAAAGAATCGACCTTTATCTATTAGGTTTGTTTCCTTTGGCATTATTTGACGTTCTTGAGTTGCTTTTGGCTAGTTTCGAGTCGTTTGGAGGTTGATACGTGCGGGGTCGCATTTGTAGAGTATTATTTTCCTTGCTCGGTATTGTTTTGGCTTGTTTGAGGGAAGTATCTTATCTAAACTTGGTTGAGGCATTAGCTGCGTGCTATAGATCTGAGCCCATGTGCTATCACTGGGAGTATTTATCCATGCTCGGGTTGTGCTTAGGCTATAAAAAGCCTAGTATTGATTCTTAAACCTTAAGCTATGATATTTCTCATATTTGTAACATTGTGTGAACTATTTGAGCCATGTTTGAAGCTACATAGAGGTTTAATCCTTGAATGAACTTGATAAATGCTATTGTGTGATGAAATTGATGATTGTAGCTATGATAGCATACTTTGCACATGCGTACACTTTAGCATGTCATTTATACCAGTCCAGGAGCATGAGATTTGTTACTCATTCATCACATACATGTATTCTTATTTATTTGCTCCTGTGTGATATGATTGGACTAGATACCTGTGATCACGCCGAGCGGATTGTGTTGTTATGCATGTGACTACTTCGGACGGATGGTGTTATTATGTATGTGACTACGCCGATCGGATTGTGTTGTTATGCCTGTGACCATGCCAAGCGGATTGTGTTATTATGCCTGTGACCTGCCAGGCGGATTGTGTTGTTATGCCTATGACCACGCCAAGCAGATTGTGAGTATCGGCACATGAATTATCCGTGCAACATGTGAGTTGTCTGTGCGGATCCAGATACTGATATTTTGGCACGTGAGTTGTCCATGTAGCACGTGAGTTGTCCCTGCGGTTGATATTGAGCATGTGACCTTGTTGGGCAATTTATGATATTGAGCATGTGACTACGCCGGGCCGGTAGCACGTTAAATTGGTTGTGCTTGCATGTGGACACGGATCCATCCTCCCAGGGTGGACCTCTCAAGTTTCTCTCTGGATGGTGTACACGCGCATTGTGAGAAACCGACGGGTTTCTGGTTGATGTGAGCTATGGGAGAGCTGGTTACTATATTTGGATCGGGTTGCGCGCCGCAACGAACTGATGTTTAGTTATTGAATTTCATCTTTACTTGTAATTTCCTGGACTGTTTACCTGATTTACTTGCATAACTTCCTTATATGCTGGATTGTTGACTAAACAAAATATTTTAAACAACGAATTGTGAGCATCAAAGTAGTTTTACATGAGCTTTTCCTGATTGATCATATATCTGTTCTATACTTGTAGAAATTATGAACTGTACAGGAATTGGTGAGTATTATTTATAGTTCTTGCTTCTTGTCCCTCGCCGAGGTTAGTTGGGATACTTATTGAGTAAATGGGTCGGTTGTACTCATATTATACTTCTGCACCTTGCGTGTAGATCTTGGTGTTGATGTTGCTGTGTATGGCGAGGGTTGGCATCAAAGATGTACCTGCGTTCTAGTTATGGCGATCACTTGTCCTTGGTAGCTTTAGATTCGAATTCTTTTCATGTACATTTCAAACATATGTTGTATTTATTTCATTTCAGTTTTATAAATCTAAGTCTTAGTGGCTCATGACTTGTACTACCAGTCTTAGGAGAGTTGTATAAAAATTCAGTTATTTTATTTTTGACTCTCATCACTATCACTATATTGTGTTCTATTGTTATTTGGCTTACCTATCATATTGGATTAGGTACCATCACGACAGGTTAAATTTTTCATCGTGACAAAATAAAACAAAGATTACGATCGCCAGCCAAAATGTAGTCACGAGTACTGGTGTGGTATTGGCATTGATTATTCATGCATAATTGGAGAAATGGAGAATCCAAGCAGCTGCGAATGATGCAAGCCAAAGGCTTCTCAGTTCTGAACGAGGATGATAATTGTGCATATTAGAACGACACAGAGAAGCCTCTCAGCACTAGCTGTGCACGGGAATTAAGCCTTAGAAAGGTTACAGTGAAAAAAGAAGAAAGATAATCTGGTCATTTCATAACTTTATCCCCATGATAACTAATCCTCGCATTAGTTGTCCTACTTAGAAGATGGGATAATTTAATCCCAATTTGTGGTATAATCTTTTACTGGATTTAATTAATACTTCAAACTAAACATGGGATAAATTTAATCTCAAATTCTATGGGATTTAAAGTGCCTCGTGTTAGGAGTTTGTCCTGATTTTTTTATCTTATTTGAATTTATTCTTTTACTTGAAGGAAGGTTATAATAATAACTATAATTGTTTTAATTTTCCTTAGATGAAACTATAGATCATTTTCATATTTGACAAATCCTTTTCTTAGAGGAAAAGGTTATGACCTCTATATTGAGGATCTCTCCTTCATACACAATATACAACAGAATCCACAATATAGCCGTTTAGAAAGTTTTGTTTAGATGAAAATTTTCTCTCAATAGGATCTTATGTTTTCTTTTCATATGTAGGCAAATTGGCCAAACTATATTTTAGGAATCAAATTATTAGAGACAAGATGGGTGTGGCTCATGTGGAAGACAAGTTGCGAGAGTCGAGGCTGAGATAATTCGGGCATGTGAAGAGGAGAGACACAGATGCTCCGGTGAAGAGATGCGAGAGGTTGAACATAGAGGGTTAGAAGAGAGGTAGAGGGAAGTCTAGGAAGTACTGGAGAGAGGTGATTAGGCAGGACATGACACTACTTCAGTTTACTGAGGACATGGCCCTTGATAAGGAGGTGTGGCGGTCGAGGATTAGGGTTATGAGTTAGTCGAGAGTCTCTTCTAGTTGTACTAGTAGTATTAATAGTCTTGTATTCTCCTATTCTGAGTTCCTTGTTGATTAGACGATGTGGCATTAATGCCGGTAGTTTTCGCACATCTCTTATAGCTTTGTATTCCTAGTTTCTTTGCTATTACATGTTGTGCTATTTGTTTCTAATACCTTATTTCCTTGCCATTGTTACTGCTTTTTATTGTGTCTTTTTCACTGTTCTTGAGCCGAGGGTCTATCGGAAACAGCCTCTCTTCCTTCATAAGGTAGGGGTAAGGTCTACGTACATATTACCCTCCTCAAATCCCACGTGTGGGATTGTACTAAGTTTTTTATTTATTGTTGTTGTTATTGTTGTTAGTATATTTTTCTTTGTGTCTGATTTATCACCGTCCAAGGTTTGTAACTATTAGCGTTCGCATGACGCCATGTTATTTCGATCCCAACAATTGGTATTAGAACCAATGATTCAATGAGGTTGGAGACTGGTTCAAGGAGTTTCAGATCAAGTTATCACTAATTTGACGATAAAGAACATTCTTATCCAAAAGAAAGAAAAAAAATAGTTTGAGTACTACTTGTGGAGACACACATTCAATCATATATTTTCAACATACCTGGTGCTGCATCTTTAAAACAAAAACTAGTTTTAACCCGTGCTTATGGGTTCCAAGTTTCAACTCTGCTTATGGGTTCCAGGTTTCAACTCATGCATACTTATAATGCACGTGATCTACTTTAAACTCTACTCACTTTCAACGCAGGACTCCAATATTTATAACTCGTGCTCACCTTTAACGCACAAGGCTCTAATTTTTTACCCGTACATATTTTTAATTATGCCAAACATCAGTGATGAAGAATATGTGAAGAAGGTGGATCAAGCATTGTCAAGAAAATTCAAGCCAAAGGGCAGAATTGTTAGAAATTTATCCTGATTTTCTTACCTTATTTGGGTTTGTTCTTTTACTTGAAGGAAGAGTAAAATATTAACCATAATTTCTTTACTTTTCCTTAAAGGAAAATATAGATCTTTTCCATATTTGACAGAGTCCTCTCTTAGAGGAAAATGTTATAACCTATAAATTGAGGACCCCTCCTTCATACATAATATATAATAGCATCCACAATGTAGTCGTTTAGAGAATTTTGTTTAGGGGAGAATTTTCTCTCAATAGGATTTTATGTTTTCTTTTCATATGTAAGTCAATTGGCCAGACCATATTTTTATGCATATTTTAGTATATTTTTCTTTGTGTCTAATTTATTGCCGTCCAATCTTTGCAACAATTAGCTTTTGCATGACGCTGTGTTATTTTGATCCCAACAAAATGCTACTTAGACCTTTCTAATTTTCCGAACAGAAAAAACTAATGAAAAAGAAAAAATCTTCATTCATGGCTGGCCTTTTT
Source organism: Nicotiana otophora (assembly GCA_000715115.1). Lineage (NCBI taxonomy): Eukaryota > Viridiplantae > Streptophyta > Magnoliopsida > Solanales > Solanaceae > Nicotiana > Nicotiana otophora. The sequence continues at coordinate 189,230 of AWOL01S0006536.1, read as the reverse complement.
TCTTCTTTCCTCATGATTAGCAGGAATAAAAAAAGAAATTTCTACTAAATAGGAATGGTCAAGAAATTTTTTATTCACTTTATTATCATAGTAGTGATTAGATGAAAGTGAACAAGTTGACCTAGCCATCCATTTGAAGGGATAAGCATTGTTAGGTAGAAGGAAATGTATATATCTCAATATAGCAGCGCCCACTTTATTTGGTAAGTAAGAAATAATTGATATAAGAAGGATATATAGAAATATCTTAATTCTTCGAGTGGCACAAATTTGATCTTATCTGGTAGATTGATGAGACTTGAGCTAGATGCATATATATATAAATAAAATCATGGGCCATCTCCTGGATTCTCAAGTTTTTTTTTTTT